>PVKY010002160.1:0-27145 GCA_004027775.1 Bradypus variegatus | reverse complement strand
TTGACCAGGGTGGGTGAAAACAATGGCTGCCACTGCCTCCATCCAGACAGGCTGAAACAATGGCTTCCCCAAGAGCAAGGACCCCAGCGATCTGAATTTGCTCATCAAAAGCTGTGATCAGTGATCAGGCATGCCCACCTCTAATCCTGGGAATAGGATTTTTATGTCCTTTCTGTCACCAGCAAGCTAGCCAGGGGCTGGACCCAACAGTGGGGTGCCACGAGAGTGGGGGACGGGCGCTGGTAGCTGCCGCACAGAGAAGGCAATTTACTGTTCTTTACCGTAACTGATCAGCCTCTTCCTCCTGTTCGTCCTTGGGTGCTGTACAGGGTTCTTCTGGCCTTTGGGGTTTCAAAATAGTTGTTTCAGACAGTTCAGACCTGTTTAAAAGCTGTTTTGGTGGAAGGACTGAGTCCTGGAGCTCCCTACTCTGACAACTTCCCACCCCAATTGTCAAATTTTTACATCTTGATGTTGCAAATTCATATTTAGCATTTTGACTAAATACATAAAGTACTCAAGCTAAAAATGCTGTATATAAATTTATGTCCTACTTTACATAAATTCTTTAAATGTGTAATATGGGACATTTACATTTATTAGACATACAACACTGCAAGTTTTTAAAATTTATTTCTCCTCCCTTAGCCAATTAATCATTTCAGCACTCACACAATAACACATTTAAATGTATGAATTTATATTTGGTTATTAAAAAAATGGAAGAGACAGTAGGAGGAAATAAAGAAAGAATAATGATCCAAAGTTCTCTGAATAGCTTCCAAATGGTTAAAAAAAAAAAAAGTCAGCTTTCGAAATGTGTTTGTAGCATAATGGAAAGAAAAATAGACTTAATGGTGAGGAAAGCTGGATCTGATCCAGCTCTCTCACCAAAATAAAGTTTTCTTGACTGAGCATCTACTAATGTATCAGATATTAATCTAGCTCTGTGGTCGTGAGAAAATCAACCTCAGAAGCGATAACAGAATAAGAATATTTGGCATTCTCTAGATTTTGAATTAGCTCAACAATGTTTAGAAAGCTATTTTGTTTACTACACCCAAGATATTTTTTTAAAATTGATAATTCAAAAAGAGAAGTTCCTAGGTTAATTAAATATGGGTGACTTGTTATTAATATAATAATTATATGCTTTTTGGAATAAGAGGCATATTCATGTTCATGTACTAAAGACTGGTTCAATAACTGTCCAGTTAATAAATACATTTATTTTTAAATGATTTTATCTTAGGTAATTCCAAAGATAGAACGTTGATTAGTGGTTGCCAGTCAGATTAGAAGGAGGAATGAGGGTGATGGTCGGTGGGCACAGGGTTTCTTTTTGGGGTAATGAAAATATTCTAAAACTAGATAGTGTTGATATTTACACAACTCTATGAATATACTAAAAATCAATAACTTGTATACTTTAAAAGGGTGAATTTTCTGTCAATAAAGCTATTTTTTTAATTATAAAATAAATATTTTACCTTTAGATTTAAATATCTTGACTGGAGACAACTGGAGAAAGTCTTAACACACTATGGCATAAATTAAAGACTGTGAAAATGGTCAGTGCCCTCACTGTCCATATTAAGTTCTTATCCCAGGGTAATTATTCACTAAAACCTTATAAATTGTTTATGTTTTATACCTCAATAGAGAATTCTATATATTGCTATCGTTGGCTATTAATATAAATTATCCTGAATCATTCAGTCTTACCTCCACAGGTAGTTTCTGCTTTTTCTTTACGCTTGCCTAAAGGCTCCTGTTACAAGCTACAGATCAGAAATTGAATCTTCTAGAAGAAACACAAAAGCCTCAATAAAAGACTATTTAAGTACAGCTGAGGGATGGTATTATAAAAACATTACACATAGGTACACACTTCTTGGGATAAGCTGATATCACCACAAAGAAAGGCAATTTTCAGAATGTGCCAAGAGACCACGTCACGGCCCAGAAGCAGGAGACTGCTCAGCCCAAGGCCAGTGGGACAAGAGGACCCTAGATGGCTGAAGCTACTGCTTCTAACACTCAGCTTTTGTGCTTTTCTTCTGATTCACCCTGTCATTTCTCTCTCACTGGGTGACAGCATAGGGGGCCTTCTCCACACCCGCGCCCCAGAAACTGTGCACATCTCCACATCGGGCACAAAGGCAAGGCTCAGCCACAGGCTGACGGAAGCCTTGGCAGCAGCCCTGCGATTCTGCAGAATGTGGAAAGACGGGCAGCCTTGTGAGGGAGGGGCTGCTGCAGGCTAAAACCCTGAGCTGAGAATGGAACCCACCTAGCAAGATGCTCCCACCACAGCGGTGGCCTGTCATCGTGCCCCTTTGGCTTCAGCGCTGTGGGGGACAAGGCACACGGCGAGCTGATGCCATGCTCATCTCCCTCTGCTGCTTGGGAAGCACAAACTACCCCTTACTGCTGAATCTGTCTGCATGCTGACGGGCAACCTGCTGGGCTAAGACTTTGCCTAAGCCTCCTCTGATCTCTTCCTCAACCTACACAAGCTTATGCACGGTCTTCCTGACCAAGCCTCGACCTAACTTCAGACCTTCCATCCTCCAAACCAGCTATTTCCTCTCAAGAAAAACACTGTCTGATCATACTGGGGCCATGGAAGAGCTACCTGGCATGAGTTTCTGTGATCTGATGTTCACTCCAACAAATGGGCCTTGGACATTTACGCCCTGGATGGCTTATTCTATTTCATAATAGCTTTCCTTTACAAATTACCAGTTGGAAAATCTGAAGGATGCCTATATCCCTCAAAGTACTTTCACTCGTATCCTTTATCCAATACATTCTTATGCCTCATGGAATAGATTCAGTTTGCAGAAACTTAGTTCATCCCTCTTGACTGTCTTTGGTCATTGCAATTTTTACTTGGTTTGTTTTATTCCTTAAGCCAATCTTAGCATTTGTCAAAGCCTCAACCCAATACAAATCCCTTCAGGAATGAGACCTGGCACATATATGGGTGATTTTATGAATTTTAATTAGCTTAACATCCTCTACAGACCTATTACAACCTTTATAAATTTTGTTTAACTCTATATAAAGTGTCTGTCCCCCATAGACAACTGAGAATTCCTTCCTTATTCACTTTTGTTACAAGTAATTCCTCTTTTATTTCTGAAACTATATGTGGCCTTCTTTATCTTTACTTTCTGAATCAACAGCATGCTCACTCATGTTTGCCTCTTCAAAACCTAACTTGACTACACAGGTAATAAATTTATGTAACAATGTAGTAACAATGTCATAGACAGTTTTAGATATTTCTTCCCCATCTCCTTCTCTGAAAGTATCTGAAAGGACAGTGATCTCCCTGAGCTCAACTGTCAATTTGTTTCTACAGTGACTGAGAATATAAATAATACTGCAAAGCCCTAGAAGTACAACAAACAAACCTAAAGTCATCAATTCAAGTGGTCACAGATGACAGCATAGTCCTAGATTTCCTGTTGGCAAGCCAAGAAAAAATATGCAGTACCATTAATACTTCCTGCCACACACAGAGTGCTACCACAGGGAAGGTTAGGCAATCCACATTCCAGCTAAAAGAAAAGACCATCAGCTGCCAGAAGCAGGCTCGGGAGGATGCTGAGACCTGGGCTCCTGGGCACAGTGAGGGAGTCTCTGGTCGTGACTCCAGAGTGCCTGCCAGTCTTTCTTTATAAGCCAAGGGATTCTTATTTGTCTCATGGTCTCCAGCTGTAATTTCATCAGGTGGTACAAAAATGTATTTTGCAACAGAAGGAAAACAAAGTGACTCTGATATTTGGTCAGGCTAAATACCAGGGCCTCCGGTAAGAATTCCTCCCAAGATAACTCACATAGCAGTGAACATGCAACCTGCTGTTCTCTATCTACAAGAAAACCAAACTGCCAAGTTCCCAGCACGTGTGTAAAGAAGTCCTGACAGGATGACACTGAAGCTAATCGACTTTTTCACAACACACTCAGGTCTCTTGGTAAAGCAATACCTGTGCTTTTGTAACAAAAGCAGAATAAAATGAGAAGAAAGAATTTCCAAACACAAAATAAGCCAATCAGAACTTAATACCTAGAATTCCTTCTGACATGTAACAATCTAACTTTCCTCTCATCTCTCCCTTCCAATTTCAGCATGGGGAGACACACATAAAACTGTTCCTTACATAGCAAGCAGATAAAATTAGCCTTTTTAAAAAAAGCTCTGGTGGATTCTTTGTCAACTCTTTATAGAGATTTTTTTTGGACAACCCATAAAATATGTAAATAAATCAGTTAAAATTCTATAGCTTAAGAGTGTGCTAAGACTGAGTTTACACAGAGGTATGCCAGAAACCCCTAATTTTTAGATATGAGATTCAAGTTTGGCTCTGAGCTTCCAAGTGTGCAAAGCAAAGAAGGAAACAAGGATTAGGTATAAGACAACAGTGCTTCCAAGACAAAAACAGACTGGCTGCTCAAGAGAAGCACTGTTTTTTTTTCTGGGAGTGACACCAGAGAAAAAATTATCCTCTGAGTCTTCATAGAGACTACCTGATACAATGGGCATTTCTTGACACAATGGACTCTATCCTCAGTTGAATCCAAACAACCAGTAAAATAGTTAATTGCTCACAGCATACCCCAATTTCAGCCAAGGGCATGGTGCCAAAGTTCAACTGAGAAAAGATAATTATATGCGGGAACAAAGTAAAGTTGCCCGATTATACAACCACTTGATATCCTGACTTAATACAGGGATGAAATCTGTAACATCTAGAGCAGAATTTCTCAAAAACTATAGGTGTAGAAGAATTTTATGTCCCCCCTCCCAGCAAAAAAAAAAAAAAAGGCATTTACTCATTGAGCATACATTTATTCCCTGCCTTCTAGGTGGGATACAACGGTGAGCAATAACAAAGGCAGCAGGTAACTGCTTTCACAAAGTTTTCAATCTAGTGGGAGGGGAGACAGGCATCATTCAAAGAAGCACACGAATAAATATAAAACAAAACTCTACTAAGCCAATGAAAGGGGCAAACTGTGCTACGAGAGCAGGCAGTATGGGAAGGCCTCCTCCGAGAAGCCTGAGAAAGAAGGGGAAGGAGGTCTTCCGGCAGACGGACAAAATCTCAATGGAAGACCGTGTGGCACAGTGCGGCAACTGAGACAAGGCCAATTTCACCAGATCACAAAGGAAAAGAGGACGCTGACTCTATGTGACGCTGGAGTGGCGAGTCGAACTACATCATGCAAAGCTCAGACCACGTCTGGCCTTAATCCTAGAAGTGAGAAAGTCCTGCAGTATCTCCAGGAAAGGAGGTAATGTGATCAGACTTGCATTCTGAAACAGAACTTTGGGTGAGAGCAAAACACAGATCTAAAGAGGAAAAAAAGAGATGTGGGGATTCCTCACCTGGATTGGTGGTGATGTTGTCACAAACATTGGGACTGGTGGTTTGATGTGCTGAGCCCTTCATCATGGAACTTGCCCTTATGAGGCTCGTTACTGCAAAGGAGAGGCTTAAACTTGCATTTAATTGTGCCTAAGAGTCTCCCCCTGAGTACCTCTTTGTTGCTCAGATGTGGCCCTCTCTCTCTCTAACTGAGCCACCTAGATAGGTGAACTCACTGCCCTCCCCACTACGTGGGACCTGACTCCCAGGGGTGTAAATCTCCCTGGCAATGCAGGATATGACTCCCGGGGATGAATCTGGACCCGGCATTGTGGGACTGAGAGTATCTTCTTCACCAAAAGGGGTGTGTAAAATGAGACGAAATAGATTCAGTGGCTGAGAGATCTCAAATGGAGTCGAGAGGTCACTCTGGTTGACATTCTTATGCACTACATAGATAACATCTCTTAGGTTTTAACATATTGGAATGGCTAGAAGTAAATACCTGAAACTATTGAACTCCAACCCAGCAGTCTGGACTCCTGAAGATGATTATATAATAATGCAGATTACAAGGGGTGATAGTGTGATTGTGAAAACCTTGTGGATCACACCCCCTTTATCTAGTGTATGGATGGATGAGTAGAAAAGTAGGGACAAAAACTAAATGACAAATAGGGTGGGATGGGGGATGGTTTGAGTGTTCTTTTTTCACTTTTATATTTTATTCTTATTCTGATTCTTTCTGATGTAAGGAAAATGTTCAGTTATAGATTGTGGTGATGAACGCATAACTCTATGATCATACTGTGAAGAGTTGACTGCATACCATGGATGATTGTATAGTATGTGAATATGTCAATATATTTCAATAAAACTGAATTAAAAAAAAAAAAAGACAGAGATGCGCGGAAAGCAGGACGCCGCTGTACTAATACAGCAGAGTCCAAAGGAGGAACGGAACACATGGGCATTCTGGCCCAGATGCTCCCCCCGAAAACAGACACACTGTCACTGATGGGAATGTCTTCTCTCAACCATTTTGAGCAAGAAAAAAAAATTAGTTCAAAATAACTAATACTAAAAATTGGACTATTTATTATCTTTCCGTCTACCCTCCTCCAATGAATACTAGAAACATACCCATGATTTATAACTTTAAAATGTTACCTTATTGTTAAGGCCATACTTTGGAACAGGGTCAAGATTTTAGAAAAAGTAATAAGGGACATGAATGACTAAAACATTAATCATAGATCAGATTACTTGTTCCCAATCATTCCAGCCTACAAAATCTTCAAAACAGGCATTACAATTACCTGAGGCAGGTAATAAATATATTGGCAACACATTAACACAAGACCTGAAGTCAAGTGATGTAACATCTGGGTGAACGTCCCAGTATAAATTTGGTGTCAAGTGTACCATGAAGTCATAAACCAAAAGCTCTTCTTAACTGAAGGGGTCCTCAGAGGGAAGTTTATGCTTTTATTTAAACATATTTTTCAGGAAATAAGAAAAGTTACAAACAAATGAGCTATGCATTCAACTAAAGAATGTGGAAATGAGCAAACCCAAAGGAACAAGAAGGAAGAAAACAATAAACATCAAGGCAGAAACCAATAAAATAAAGAACAAAAACATTAGAGAAGATAAAACTGAAGGCTATTTTTAAAAGAATTACCATTTGCCACTTCCTATAGCGTCAGTTTGCCTCCGTTGTCTTGCAATCATTCAAATCTAGATATGACCAAGTAGAAAATGTAAATGATGAAATTTCAGCTGTCCCTTTTCTGAGAGAAGGTAAGTTAATTGTCATTCTCTCCATAAGGCTAAATACTACCTAACACAGACTCTTTAAAAAGCATGGGGACTTTCGAGGAGTCTAACAAATAATTTTGAGCAACTTTTAGTGTACATTTTCTAACTGTTTCACTCTTAAAATCTATCATAAATTCCCAGCTAGTGTGTTAACATAAACTAATTCTGAAGTATATTAACACGCCAAGTTGGATGTGCAGTACAACAGCAGCACAAACCAGGCTCCCAGGCACGAGGGCTCAGCTGGTTTCACCTCCACCTGCACCTGGGAAGTGCTCGCCCTGCGCCACCTTACAGCTGGCAAGAGGGACACGGCTCGGCCAGCTCTGCCCGCAGTGGCAGTGACCCTGGGCGTGGTTCCTGCCTGCGTCCCAGCAGCTGCCGCCCGCCTGTTTGGTCTTTGGAGGAAACTGAAAATCGTCAAACCACTTAAGAATGTCAGCTAATGTAACGATTAAGAACCTCAACAACTGGTGGAAATAGAGGTGTTAACTGTAAAATTCTTTAAACTTTTCTGTATGCTTGAAATTTTCCACAATAAAATTTTCCATAATAAAATAATATACCATTGAAGTGCTAATTTAAGAGATGATACAGAAAACTTTTAAGGTCCTAAAATTGTTGTTCTGACATGCAAAAGTAAATATGAGATACTTGAGTTCCTAAGTTGTTTTGATGCTCGTCAGGAAATCATGGCCACGAGGCCAGCGCAGGTGGGCTGATGGTTTGAGATTTGGAGTGATGAGATGCTATAGGGTTTTCTTTTTGTTAAGCATTATTTTTTTAAGTGCACAAAGGAAATGAATCCAATCTTTAATTGTACAGGTAAAATTTAAAAACAGAGGTGAAAACACTTAACCAAGTCATGCAGAGCTGGGAAATGGGACCCTTATTTCATTGCGCAGTCTAGGAGGCAGCCTCCACATTAAAATCAGAGAGAGAAAGAAAACGGGAATGCTGGAAGAAATGGAAACTGCTGTCAATGCTAAGGTTTGCAATTCTATTAAAACAAAGAGGAGCAAGGGGCCCACACCCAGAAGAGACAGTAGACCACCAAGGAGGGAGGGGCTGCCAGAACAGCAATTTTCACCTAAGTCTGAACTGAACAAACAACAAAAAGTGCCCCTTACTTAATGAGGACACAGGACTCAGACAAAGTCACCTGAACTGAAAATCAAGTAGAAGAGAAAACAAGAACAACAACTGCACTAACAGGATCCTTGGAAGCACCACATAAAGCTTGAACCTGATGGCTTGTTAAAGGACATCACTCAAAAGGGCAGCATTGCAGAGCACAGAGGACGAAAGCTCTAGATTCAGGAAGATCCGCATTCAACTTCTGCCTCCTGAGCATACGCTACCCACCTGACCTCACCCCTCTCTAACGCTCCATTTTCTCGTCTACAAAATGGGATTAATCAGGCACCATCACAGAGTTGTTTAAGGATTAAGTGAGATAAATTTAGGTAACCACCTAGCACTGTAGTCCTCAACTAAATTTTCCTTTCCCCTGGTGACTTACTTGAAATATTAAGTAGTGAATAGAAGCAGTATGCTGGACCACAGGCACTTTCACAGAAAAATACTGGGAAATGTTATAGCTCCAAGGAGCATGGATTTTTGAAAGGGAAATTTCTCTGATTTTTCTTTTTGCAAAGATCAATGAAAAACTATCTGGCAGAAGGAAAAACAGAAATGACCTGGGAAAGACCAAGTTTGGATCTGTTCCTGAAGGTATTTCTTTAAGTAATGCTTAGCAGCTGTCCGCATCAAGGCCTCCTGATGCAACAATAAACCCTAAGAGGAGTAAAATAATACGTAGCATTCCCAGTGATTATGGCGACGCAGGTGCTCATGATGACCCAAAGTCACCAAGGAAAGGACAAATCCACAATTGTCTGCTTAGTAGGCTAGGAAGACATAAGAATTCCTTTAAAAAGGTTTATTATAGCATTGGCTTTTGGTAATAAAATATCTGTTATGCCTAATTTCCTGCCCCTATCCAATGCCAGATACTATAGGTATGGCTGTATGCTAACCTAGGAAATAAAAGAATCTTTTAATACATCCTTAAACATGTATATTTCACATCATGATAAAAAACCATACCATTCTCCAAATATCCTTTATGCCATAAGCAGACAAACTATTATGAGAATAAACCAAAACTGTGAATTAGCTTGCCATGATATTTTTGAGACTATATTAAAAATTTATTCTTTTCTATATTTCATTTACTATCTGGGATATCTAAATAACCTAGAATGCATTTACTTTCCTTCCCTTTCCATTTATCCTCTTGATTGAGGCTCTCCAATGTGGACCAGAGAAACTAGAAAGTCAACAGTAACAAATCCCAGAAGATAAAATTACCTGAGACTATGAATGCCAGAGAATAATTTTGTTTTGATACCAAAACAGAAGTTGAAAATGTCAGTTCTTTCCATGACATTATTTATACAGCCGTTCTCTAGAAATGCTTGTTGGAGGAATTTACAGAGAATGGGTGAAATTGTCTGTGACCCAGTAATACCCAAAGAAGACACCTGGTCTGTGAGAATCTATTACCTCCACCCAGCCTCTGACACCACAGTGACATCACTGTGAGGCACTGGGGCTCCAGGGCTTGAGGGCGTGTGGTGGGAACAGATTTTTAAAAAATTATGTTACAAAGTTAGGCTTTGCCCTAAATATTGAGCCAAAGTAGGCTTCTCTGATTGTCTTGGCCTCCTTCAAGTCATTTCTGGTATCCCCAGAACATGGTATGATTAGGGATTCCATGTTCAGTGTAACAAGGTCATATACGAAAAAGCATGTCATGTGGGTTTACTGTTAGCATCTAAATATTCAATTTTCTAAGTTAAGAAGGTGTTCTAGGTACAACTTGGTATAAAAGTCTCTTTGTTTGCTTTTTATGTTGAAATTTATCAGTTAGATGAAGTACAAGTGTACATTTATTTCAAGAGAAAAATGCTGCAATTGATGATTATAAAAACTACTAATCTTATCTATAAAAGAAATTAAGAATCTTCAAACAGTCAAATAAAAAGTAGAGTAATAATGTTAAGAGTGAGTTAACCAATGACTTTAGGAAGAATATATCCTTTTTTGAGCTGACAAAAGATTATAAAAATGTAAATGAAAAATACAAAGCTGAATAACAGATTATGCATTGTAATTCTAACTTTGCTCAATTGTTTGGCATACTTGTAATTATAATATTAAACAAAATAACTCCTAAGGGACCACGTTTAATTTTTAATTATTTAATTCCATGAATCTTTCAAGGAAAAGTCTTCAGGAAATCTTCACATCTTTTGTGGATGAATTAAAACCTGAGTATTAGCATTGCCTCCTCAAGATTTTAAGAGAAGAAAAATCTCCAAAGTTATGTGCAACATAATCAATCATCTTTGATCCAGATATTTTAAAAGAATATTTTAAAATGTTGAGAGGAGGGGGATGTGAAATGAAATGAAATAGGTTTCAATGGCTGAAAGATTCCAAAAGCAGCCAAGAGGTCACTCTGATGGGCACTCTTATGCACAATATACATAACCATTTTTAGGTGCTAATGGCTTGGAATAGCTAGCAGTAAATACCTGAAACTATCACACTATAACCCAGAACCCTTGAATCTTGAAGACGATTGTACAACAATGTAGCTTACGAGGGGTGACAATGTGAATGGGAAAGCCATAAGGACCACTCTCCCCTTTGTCTACTGTATGGGTGGATGAGTAAAAAAATGGGGGCAAAACAAACAAACAAACAAAAAACATCCAGTGTTCTTTTTTACTTTAATTGTTCTCTTTGACTTTAATTTTTATTCTTATTACTTTTGTGTGTGTGAAAATGAAAATGTTCAAAAATTAATGTTGGTGATGGACTCACAGCTACATGGTGGTACTGTGAGCAACTGATTGTACACTTTGTATGACTGCATGGTATGTGACTATATCTCAATAAAATTGAATTATTAAAAAAAATGTTCAGAGGAAACAAGTTCTCCCCAACTACCTTGCTTTTCCACTACCCTCAGCTGACAGTGACCCTTGGTCAGGATCTGTCATGGGCATGACAGTGAACACAAGGGCAGTCTAGCCCGCAGTGCTGAAAACTACTTACTGCACTGAAATGCCCTACTTTTAAAATGAGACGACCAAAAATGTTAATAGCAAATGGTAATAACCTGGGGGATAACATTTAGGATTTAGTCACATATACTTGAAATTTACTCTATAATGACAGTATTGGCTTTGGCCAAATACAGGTTTTCACAATATTTCACAATATTTCAAATGCCTGACCCTTTGGCATGGGGAAAAAAAAAGTATATTTGGGGCAAATATATACAAACAAAATATGTAGGTATTTCTTATGTCAATGAATTACACACTTCCATTTTCATTTGCATATATAAAATAGAATTCTTAAACAAAACCTTATATACTTCAAGGATGCAGAAATTGATACACTATCTCCTTCAGGGTCTAAGCATAGCAGTTATAAAGATCTCAACCCCACAAACAAGAACCAGTGCTCCAACAACACTGTGCTGTCAACTGCCAGCAGTCGAGACTAATCCAGGCAGAAGAGGTGCTGGTTCCCTGTGCATGTTCAATGAATTTCCTAACAGGTCAAAACTTGTACACAGTAGAAAAATTCCTATTTTCTGTAACTAAAAAATGCAGATCTAAGTTAGCTAGATTTAAGTGATTTCACGTTCTCTTAACATATAATATAAAAACAATATTCTTTGTAAATTTAGTTTTAATATTTTAAGATTTAGCAAAACCCTTTGTCATAAGATGTATTTATTATGAACTAGGATGAAATTGCCTGTGATCCAGTAATATCCAAAAAGGACCCTCTGTAAGGGTAGCCTGTCCCAATGCAGGGTACCAGATTAGCTGCCGCTATCAGGCCACAGAAAGAGCACTGAAACAGAATGCCACAGATGCAGTTGTGGTTCTTGCTCAGCTGCTGCACAAGCAATTGATCCTCTGCATCTGCCTCCTGAACTGTAAAATGAAGACATTATCTGCTCTGTCTGTATGTGCCAAATGAAATAATACATGTGAATTATACACTGCAATATATGTAAAATATTATTTTAAAGAGTTACAAATCAAGGTTTCTTATTTTTGTACTAAATTTATAAATAGATTGTGATGGATTTTTATGTGGTTTTACGTTATATTTAACTTCGGACTGTCTTCAAAAACAATTAGGATCTTGCTTTGGTCATTTACTTGCCACTCAAGAATACGGGGATGATTGATGAAAGTCTAAGTATTAGAACAGCTCACCAGAAGTGTTAATGTCGAGCCATGACCTCACATTGAAAGTAAAGCAAAGGCCTGCCCCCATCAAGACAGCAGAGAAGCTTCAGGCCCCACAGAAGCTTTGAAACTCTAGCAAGAAGTGGCAGAGCCCTCTTTCTCAAAGCTCTGGAAATCCAGTTAAAGGACTGCAGTAATAGGGTGAGCACCAAATCAAGAAGAAAGCCGCTCAAAGGCAGTTGGCTCTCGCAGCCCCCGGTGTGGTCCTTGGTCCAGTTCTGGAAGGAGCACAGTAATCATCCTGCGAATGTGTGTGTGTGTGTGTGTGTGCGCGCGCGCGCGCGTGCGTGTGTGTGGCCCAATATCGCTGGTGCAGCCTGAGAGACCGAACCAGGACACTGAACCAGGGCACTTGCTGCAGGCTCATCAAGCCAAAACTTGCCCTGCTTGTAGAAGGCAGCTCGCCGAGCTCTCCTACAGAATGCTCTGAGAGAGAAGACGGGACATGCCTAACTGTAAAGGGGGGAGCTCCTAGGGGCACACGCCCACACACAAGACCAGAGGCAATGCGCAGAAGGGATCAGGGGGTCCTTGAGCTGTTACTGAAATGCACTGTACGCGTAGGTTCTGAAGGGAAGCACTAACAACAGGTCAATCTGCAAAGACTGGGCAAGGTGTCTGCAGTTCCTTTTTTTCTTCTTTTTTAAGCTCATGGGATTCAAGGAAAGTGTTGCCATAACATTAGCAGGATACAAGCTTAAGGAATAGATGTCTCAGAGTCTATACTCCAGAAGTAACATATTAAAAGATCAAAATATCCAGGTTTCAACAAAAGATTACAAAACATAAAAAAGAAATGGGAAGTGATGGCCCAGGCAAAGGAGGAGATTAAAGCACTAGAAACTATCAATGAGAGCCAGACCTGGGACACACTGCACAAGGATTTTTTTAATGGTCTTAAATATGCTGAAAGACTTACAGGAAAACATGGACAAAAGATTAAAGGAAATCAGGAAAATGACAGATGGATACAAACAAATATCAATAGAGAGATGGAAATCATGAAAAGGAACCAAATAGAGCTGAAGGCCACAGTAACAGAAATTAAAAATTCCCTTTAAGGGTTCAAAAGCAGATTGGAGCTGACAGAAGAACCAGTGAACTTGAAGGCCACTGAAATCATCCAGTCTGAGGAGCACAAAGAAAGAATGAAAAGTGAACAGAGCCTGAGGAACTCAAGGGGCATAGCCAAGTGTACCAATACACACACTGCAGGCATCCCAGAAGGAGAAGAGAGAAAGGGACAGAGAGAATATGCAAAGAAATAATGGCTGAAGACCTACCCAATACAGCAAAGGACACAAATATATACATCCAGGACGCCCAGGGAATGCCGAACGGGATAAATCCAAGCAGATCCACACTGGGGCACATTATAATCAAGTGTTGAATGCCAAAGACAAAGATTATTCTGAAAGCTGCAAGAGAGAAGCAATGTGTCACATATAAGGGAGCCTCACTAAGATTAAATGCTGGCTTCTCACGGGAAACCATGGAAGCAAGAAGATAGTGGGATGACATATTTGAAGTGCTGAAAACAAAACAAAACAAAAAAGGCAAGCAAGAATTCTATATCGAGCAAAGTTGTCTTTCAAAACTGAGGGACAGAGTAAAACATCCCAGATAAACAAAAGCTGAGGGACTTTGTCACCACTAGGCTAGCCCGACAAGAAATGCTAAAGAGAGTTCTGCATGTTGAAAGGAAAGCACAATAGATAACACACTGAAGCAGCATGAGGCTTTAAAGATTTCTGGTAAGGGAAAAGACACGGGTAAATATAAATGCCAGTACTACTGTATTTTTGACTTGTAACCCGACTTTTTACCTCCTACAGGATCTAAAAGGCAAATGCATAAAATATAAAGATAAATGAGCAGTTTTGGATTCATAACATATAAACATGTAATTTGTGACAAGAATGACACAAAGGTGGGGGGGCAGATGGGGTATAGGAACATATTGTGTATATATTATCAAAGTTAAATTGGTATCAATGCAAGATTTATAATGTTAAATTTAAATCTCAAGGTAACTCCAACCAAATATCAGAGAATATGCAAGCTCACAGAGACACAAAGGAGAGCACAGGTTGCCAGGGGCAGGGGATAAAGGAAATGGAAAGTTAATACATAATAGGTGCAGGGTTTCTGTTTGGGGAGAAGGAAAAGTTTCAGTAACAGAAGGTGGTGAGGGTATCACAATATCATGAAGGTAATTAATCCCCCTGAATCATATGCTTGGGAGTGGTTGAAGTGGAAAAGGGTTTTATATATGTTCCCACAATTAAAAAAAAACAAACAAGAGCAACTAAAGAGAGCATTTCAATTAAATGCAATACATGATGCTGTGTGATGCATACAACCTACACTCAAGTGTTCAGAAAATAGATTACTAACTGACAGAGAGAGAGATGAACTGATGGATAGATAGAATCACATGGCAAATGTAGCAAAATGTTAAAATTGTTGGATCTGGATATCGGGGAGGTAGGGGATAGGGTATGCAGGAGTTCTCTGTACGGAATTGTATTTTTTTTTAAGTGTTCTGTAAGATTAAAAAAAGTATTTCAAAATAAGTTAACTCCCCTCCATGAGGGACATGACTGCCAGGGGAATGAATCTCCCTGGCAATGTGGGACATGATGCCCAGGAATGAGCCTGGCCCTGACAGCGAGGGATTGAAATGTCTATTTGACCAAAAGGGGGGAAAAGAAAGGTAACAAGCTGAGGCTACGTGGCTGAGAGATCCCAAATAGAGTCGAGAGTCTATCCCGGAGGTTTCTCTTATGCAAGCTTCAGATTGACATCCCAAATGGCCACAGTATGCCATGCCCTTTCCAAAAGTAGTCCCCAAATACCTAGGTCCCTACCTGAGATTCACTCACTAAGTTTTCTCTCTCAGAACTTAAATCCACCAGAGTGTTCCTATGCCAGATAAGTCCTAAAACCCAGAGGCAACAGCCTCTGTAAGAACAACTATCAGATGCAACCCCCTTCCTCACGCTGTCGAGGACAAGTTAGGGTGCTCACTGCCTAGATACCCCTGAAGACAGAGAAAGAGAGGAAGCGGTAGCAACAAACAAGATAAGATTTAACAAGGGTCTATGAATACTGAAACTATATATAAATATATATATTTTTGGATGCTGGGGTATTAGAATGGCTGGAGGGAGGTAAGTGACATGGTGGAACTGTGGCCTATAGCATTCTTTGAAATTTGCTCTATAGCTACTCGTTGAATTGTGCTCTTAAAGTCTTCACCTTTCTGTATATTTCATAATAAGGAAAGAATGGAAACTGTGGAACTGTGACCCATGACAGTTTTTGAAATCACCTATATAACTGCTTTTTGAGCCGTACATTGAAAGTCAACACCTTTTTCTATGTATATTTTACAATAATGGAAATAACTGAAGTTGTGGAACTATGACCCATGACACTCTTTGAAATTTGCTAACTACTTGTTAAATCATACTTTGAAAGTTATCACTGTTATGTATATGTCAAAGTTCACAATAAAAAATGCGTTAAAAAGTTAAAAAAAAAAGCTGAGCTAAGTAAAAGAAAACAAATGTAACATCATTTTACAATAAAGAAAACTTGCTCTTTGCCGAGAGTAATAATAATCTGCTGAAATTGTTCTTGCTAAAGTGGTGAAATGACTATTGTCTGATTTGGTGCATGGCATTAGCAGTCAAATAACAGCCCCGAACTCAACCATCTCAAAAAAGATACCAGACATAAGAAGGCCCTCAGCCACTTCAACCATGAAACCCAAAAAGGTGAACCAGGATAGAGAAGAGAAACACAGGCACACAGGGAGGGAAAAAAGATGGCTGTAACTAAATTCAAGATATTAACATGCAACAAAAAGAGAAGCAGCTATCAGATACACCTGTGGACAATGGAAGAGTCAAAAGGAGCGGTGGGGAAACACATACGCAATATCCACTGAAGCACTGCCCAGGAGGGAGGCTAGTCTGTGAGGAAGACAGATGCAAGCACCTACCGGACAGACGAGAATCTTACTTTGTAGAGTGTGATGCTCTTTGAACTGCAGTCATTTGTAATCAACTCCTTTGTTCTAATCCCAACCTCTACCTCTTATTCATTAAGCAACGTTTAATAATTTGGTTTTCCACATAACGTTTTACATGGAAATAGTACACTCCCTGATGCAAACATCTAAGTATTTTAAGTAAATAAACTCATTCTGTTGCATATATATTCTCTTGTGATGTGGATGTATAGCCTTGAATAAAAGTGGACTCTGGAGTCAAATTACTTGAGTTCCCACTGATTTACTCTGTGACCTTGGGAAATTTACCAACCTCTTAGTGCCTGTCTCATTTGTAAAAACGGCGACTAATAAGAACCTACTTCCTAGGGTTGCTGTGAGGATTAAATGGAATAAATTCATGTAAAGCACTTAACACAATCCTGACATACTGTAAGTGCCAAATAGATCCTAGTCCTACTACTATTTTGAGGCATGAATTTGGCATCCCTGAGTCTGATCAGCTTTGACACTGATCAGTTTGCACTGCACACTTCAGCTGACACTGATGCACGGAAGACTGTTCCAAACGTCCTGAACCGAAGACTTGGCCTGGGGAATTCAAGCTCAATACCCCCCAGGGTTTTGTAGTAGCCAAACTGCCAGGCTAACAGGTGAAACCTGACTTCACCGGTAACAAGGGGTCACAAACTCGAGATGCCTGGAGTGGTCACACAGGTCACCTAATGAAGGGCGCAGAACTCAGGCGGTGAGTTTGCAAAGAAAGTATGAGCGATGAGGATTGTGCAAGTGGAGGATGCACGTCAAGCCTAAAAGCACTCAAACACCAATATTTCAAAGCTCCTATCGGGCAAACAAGAGTGTGAGCAGATTTCAGGCCTGAAGGCCACTAGTTTGCAAATCCTGCAGCTCCCTTTCATTCAAATTTTAAGACGTCCTAATTTAGGGTAGCCTGTGGCCTGCTTTCAACCCTTACTTTCCCTTATCTGCTCAGTGACCCTTCCTTCCATGAAACTTGCTTCTCCCTTGGCTTCCAGCAAACTTCTGTCTTCTTCTTCACGGTCTCCTACACACACAGCTGGGTGGTCTCACATTCATTTCAACTAACATCTTTATCCCTAGTTCTAGCAACTGTAAGAAACAGCTCATGAAGTTTGCCTTTGTCTGCTTCCTCATTGCCAATGTTTCTGATCATTCCATTTATAGACATTTACAGTAGCTCTGGCTCATTCTTTTCTCTTGTGCTCCACATCCACCCATCGACAAATCCTATTGTTTCTACCTCCAAACCATACCCAACATTCAACACTTTCATCCCCCTGGGCTAAGCCATCATCACGTCTCACTTAGATTACCGCAGCAGCTTCCTTTCCACCACCTTGTGCAAGAGCCCACGTGGTCCTGCCTTCTTCACTCTCCAGCTGCCCCCCTTGCACGGCTCCTGGTTATCTCCAGCTGCAGCTCTTACTGCCCTCCTCCCGCCCACTCTTTTCTCTAGCCACAATGCTCTCATTTTCCCTTAATCACGTCAGTCTCATGGCTGGCTCCAAGTTTTTTTTTTGTTTTTTTTTTTTTAACCTTCTCCTCGTCTGTCCTTTTATTTCAGGTATTTTTCAGTAAGTGCTTCCCTTAAACACGTGGTCATTCTCCTGCTTAAAACTCTTTTATGGGCTCCCCATAGCCTTCACGGTCAGGCCCCAAATTCAGTTAAGCCTTATTCCCCATTCCCCAAAATAGGTCGTACCTGTCCACGTGCTAACACTTAACAACCCTGAACCTACCGCGCTATTTCATTTCTCCTCATTTTCCACTCACTTCCCTCTCTGCCCGGTCAAGCTTGTATTCACCCTCCAGACTGGGCGATTCTGAA
Source organism: Bradypus variegatus (assembly GCA_004027775.1). Taxonomy (NCBI): domain Eukaryota; kingdom Metazoa; phylum Chordata; class Mammalia; order Pilosa; family Bradypodidae; genus Bradypus; species Bradypus variegatus. Next base: position 8,710 of record PVKY010002160.1, on the reverse strand, counting down.
GCCCCCATCTGTGCCATCCTGCACCCAGCTAACCCCTCCACTGGGGCACTTGAGCTGTGACACTGTATTTACCCATCGGTCCCTGGAGCGCAGGGTCCGTGACGCTGCATTCAGACGTCTCCCCAGCCCTCAGTACTACACTTGGCACAGAAGGGAAACTACACAACATCTGAATGGAAACTTAATGAATAAAATTTTATAATGAATGAAAGAATGTTTATGAGAGGTTGGGAAAAGCAAATGCCTTCCTAAGAGTCAAAGCGTCTCCCAACATCAAGATGTATGACTCAAGTTTTTCACATTTGCTCAAGAAAACTTCACTTTGACAGTGTCAATCCTCAAATGAGTGAATTTGGAAATAAAATAATGGCCTACCGAGGGAAGGCATTTACTCTACTAATTTACAAACAAATTGAGTGGGGCATAAGGTATACTCTGACCTGAAGAAAGGCATCTGCGATTTTTTAAATCAAAATTACTTACTTTTAAAAGTGGGAAGGGAAATTTTACATACTCTAGTTCAACTACCTTATTTTACAAATGAGACATTACCTAAGGGGAAGGGCCGGGTTGGGACAGAGGTCTGATTCAGAATACAGGGCCCTGCGAATGCACCTCCTGACAATCCCAAGAACCGAAGGCTAGGACGTGTTCCGCAATTTCCCCATGCCAACTTAGTGAGGAGTGAAAGTACGGCTGCGACAGGCGTCAGCTCTGCCCGCAGGACCTGGGACGTGTCCCTGACCCTGGCGAGACCCCCTCGATCGCACACCTCGTAGGATTCACAAGGGAACCAGAAGCGAAGTCCTACCCCTTCTCTACCCTCTGCCGGCAGGTTCCCCAGCGGTCTCCTGGCCTCAGTCATATGGAGGGGCTGGGGAGGTCACCAGCCTAACTAGTTGGAGTGTTGTTCTTGTTTTATCCGAGGATGGAAAGACCGTGGGACAATTGTTTACAATTGGCAAAGAATAACCTCCTCCCAAAGGAAAGTATTATCCATACTCCTAACAATTAGACTGAGAAGCATAAGCTCTTCTACTGTTCATGTGAAAAGATCTTTTTTTCCCATGTGAGCCCTGTAAACCTTTAGCACACTTCAGAGATTCTGTAATAGTTACTGGGTGTTTATTTACCTTTTCTACTCTATTGTAAATTTGTCCAAAGCTCATACTATTTAGCCTTTAGTTGCCTGTGAATTGTTTTAATTGGCCAACCTCTAGCTAGCTGGAGTGGAAGAAAAGAAGGAAAAGAGACAAGAATTATATCTCCTGATAACTTCCCCCACCTCCTTCCTCTCCATCTCCATTATTTATTTATAAAGACTTCCAGAAACTTTTATAGAAGTCTTCTACTAGCACTCTACACAGCCACATATTTATGTATTGGTATTTTTATATTAGTAACAATGTTTTAGCTCCAGACATGGACACTTACAGGCATGTTTTTTTAAGCTAATTCATTTGGCAATCAAATCTAGTACAAAATGAGTTCACCATATAAAACATAAAACAATAGTTTTTCTTAAAGGAAAAAAAATTACTCATTCTGTGAATTTCCATTTCTATTTAGGATCTCATTCTCGTGTAAATTATAATAGTAATATTTTCATTTGTATAAAATCAAAGATTATACATACAAATCATAGATTCAATTTTTTCCAGCGCTTATCATGTATATATTATATAATTTTCAAAAATGTCAGAAAACAATGTCTAGTTCAAATACTCCCCTCCACCTAATTCACAGGAATTTTTATTACAGTATAAAATAACTATAATATGGAAACACAGAGTATTTGGGGATTCCATAGATTAGTCCATTTTTCCCAAATTTCTTAAGAATCACTTGGGGAGCTGTCTTTATTCCTCCAGGTGGTTCTGATTCTGATGGTTAGCTCAGACTTGGAAGCACTGGCCTGGTAAAAAGGTCCATGATTTAGCACATTTACAATCATCTGGGGAGTTTCTGTAACTCCTGAAGCCTGCCCTGTGGCCAAACCAACGGAAATGGCATCAGTATTTTTGTAAAGCTTCTCAAAGACTGAGAACCACTGGTCACATAGAACTTGAAAAACTTTTGTAGAACCCTCGTATTAAGAAACCAGACTTGCTCAAATTCACAAAGCCAAAGTAGGAAAGCTAGAACTAGAACCAATTCTCCTATCTCCCAGTTCACTTTGGTTTTTTGATGTAGCTGTTTTTCATTCAAGTTGACAATACATTTGTGAAAAAGATAAAACGTCTCTTTTTGCCTCAGAATAATAGTGCCACTTAACAACTGGATAAGTGAAAATTGAGCTAATCTTTCTGTTTCAGAAATCAGTCAAAAATATTTTCGTAGTCCTACTACAAAACAAACAGACCACTACTACTCATTCTGAAGTTCCTAGTACTAAGCTGTTAATGTATCTTACAAATAATTCTTTTAAAAAATGTTTGCTTTTTTAACTTCTAACTCCATATTTTAAAATTTCAGATTCTTTTTAAAGACTCACATCGAAGATTCTTACTCTAAAATTATTTGGATTCCTGAATTTGGTGACCTGCTCTTAATATTCTTCGTGTAGAATTCAGCTGCTGTGAGAACCAACCGGCAAGAACGGATTTCCTTCTTCCATATAAAGAACGAATTTTAGGCCACATTAGCAAAATTTTGTCACTGGTTTGATCACAGATATTCAGCATGGGAACATTCTCAAGATATTCGTTAACCCATTGCAAGAATATTCTCATTTTAATAACAAGATAATGTAAAAAAAAAAACCTGTCAAGTGCAAGTTTATGTGCAGATAGTTTTTCCTTGTAAGACTGCATTTTGCTTTCTAAAAATTATGACACATTTAACTGAGTAGGCTTCTGGGGATCTACTTTTATTATTACAGTACCAACATCTGTTGAAATAGCATTTTTATCCCTTTCAAGGTTGCCAGATATTTAAATATTTCAAATTTCAGTGATGTTTGTGATTTCTGCCCCTGGGTAAAATAACAGTGTTTGGAATGCTTTACTAAAAGTAGATCACATTATTCTGTAGGTGGAAAACTTCAGGAATCCAGAGTATAATGTATGCTTTTGAGTACCTCTATTTACAAAGGTGTAATGCAAGGTTCTAGCGTTTGAAATTAATATTCTAAATTAGAATCAGGTGCAACTGATTTTGATCCAGTAATTTTAATCCTTGAAAGCCCTTTTTGAAACATGATTAAACTACACATGAATGTAAACTTAAAGTGGAACCCAAACTTAAGTGTGCTATTTGCGCTGTTTAAGATACGTAAACACCCCCAAGCCATTCCACGGAACCAAGAATGTGCATCTTAAGGCATGGCAAAAAAAATGAAAACTCAGAATCGCAGTTAAATGTTCAAATGATATAGAGTATTTTGAAAATCGGGGGAGGTTAAATAATCCATAGTGTTTTTACTTTAGGAGAGAATTTTGTTACACAAAGTTCTGCAAAGCATTAAGTATTCTGTGTTTAAAACTTGAAACTTGCCATTCAAATTCCAAGGGATCCGACCGTAGAGTCACGGCCTTTGGGGCGGCTCCGAAATTTCCTAAAAACCGAACGTGTTTCTTTCTATGTCTAGGGCAGTGCTCCCATCTCAAGTCCCCTGTGACTAGGGTTCAGGGCCGGGCGACCATTCACGAAGTCCGGAGGGACCCGCGGCCCAGGGAGCCCCCAAGAGGGCGGGGCTGGGGCGGGGGGCTCCCGGGAGGGGAGCGGGGGGCTCAAAGGAGCAGGGGCCTCACAAGGGGCCGGGGGTCTTGCAGTGGGCAGGGGCCTCCAGAGAGAGGGGCCGGGGGTCCCCAGGAGGGGAGCGGGGGTGCGGGGGGCTCAAAGGAGCAGGGGCCTCACAGGGGGCCGGGGGTCTTGCAGTGGGCAGGGGGCTCCCGGGAGGGGAGCGGGGGTCTCACAGGGGGCCGGGGGCTCCCGGGGGAGGACGGGGGGGGCCCCTGGGGGCGGAGCCGGAGGCTTGCGGCGGGGGCGGGGGCTCGCGCGCGGCGACCCCGACCCCGGGCCGCGCCGGGGAGCTGGCGGGGCCCCGTGGACACGTCCGAGTCATGCAGGAGGCGCCCGGCCCGTCCCCGCCGCCCAGACCCTCCTCTCTTCCGACAGAAAGACAGACAAGAAGGGTTCCCGACCTGTCGTGCCCTGCGTGTTCAGAGTCTGTCATGTTTGGTCAAGAACGGGGCGGGGCCGGCGGGCAGGACGCGAGGAGGCCGCTGCGCCGCCTGCGGGCACCTGCTCCCGGCCGCCGCCGCGAGGCGACGAGGTGGTAAAGACTCACGGTTACTAGTGAGCGACAAGACACAGACTTTCCAGTCTATTAACAACCACGCAGGGAGACGGGGCTCTCACTGCACACACTGGGCCACGGCCCGCGCCACCGGCGCGCCGCTCGAGTCTCGGTCCGCCGCGGGAGGCTGAGGCTTGGGAGCGGGCGGGCGGCGCGGCGACGCGGGGACCGGGGCAGGGGCCGGCGCCTTCTCCGCGCCAACATGGCGGCGCCGCACTCCGGGCGCGACAAGATGGCGGGCGCCGCGTTCGGGGCGCGACAAGATGGCGGGCAGCGCGCGCGCAGCCATTGGAGGCGGCCGCCGTCAGTCGCCAGGGGCGGGCCCGGGCCCGCGAGGCCGGAGGCGCTGGGGTCGGAGAGCTCGCGAGCTCGCGGCGCCCGAGAAGCCCGGCCCGCTCACCGAGAGGGGCCCGTTGAGCCTTTAAAAACCAGAAAGCCTCTTGCTTCTTCCGTAGTGGGGCATGTCCTCGAGGCTGATAATGCTGCGTGCTCGGGTCCTTTCCGAAGGAAAATGGCAGCTTGGCCTGCAACGCTTTCTGATATTTCATGCTGAATTTGCCTACCCGAGTTACTGTATAATAAATTTAAAGCAGCTGTTAAGTATGTAAACAATGTAAAGGATTTTGTAAGAATATTAACGCCATATGTAAAATGTGTAAGTTTTACACTCAGCAATGCGAACTTTTGAAATAATTTTTAATGACAAGTTAATTTTTTTTTTTTGCCTATTTAATGTTATTTAGTTCTGAGGGAAATCTCCTTGCGTTCATTTAAATGATTGTGTAATGGTTAATCCTCCCGAATATCTCATCCCTTTCTCTTGGCTCCATGTGATGAATGCGCATCGTGCGCTGAGCAGCAGAGGCCGTGAGCCAAGGGAACCGACGCCCGACAGCAGCATCTCGGGAATTGGGGCGTATTGCGTGGGGGCCGCCCAGGGGGTCTCCGGGACGGTTTTCCCGGGAGGGGCAGGTGGGCTAAGGGGCGTGGCTGGGGGTGGGGCGCGGTGACAGACCAGGGCTTCCGACTGCGCCTGCGCCACGGGCTTCACCTGGCCAGACCCGGCTCAGCTGGTGCGGCCAGCAGGCAGTGGTGACTTTTCCTACAGCGGAGCAAGCGTCTTCTGAATAAACATGAGGAGGTGGGAGCTCAAACAAAGGAACCGGAAACGTTTTCAAACCCGTAAGGGAGGAAAGGGGGTTGGTAAGTGGCGAGTGGCCGTTTCAGTGTGTACCTCGAAAAGGAGAAAAGAAATGGTCACTTTTTTTTTTTTTTAAAGCTGAACGTGGCCACTGGCAGGACCTGTATGCTGACAGATAATTCAGCGGGCAGTTGCCACAATTCACCATTATGTGTTTCTAGGAAACTTTCAAAAAACGTATCTATTTTGTCTGATGGAACAATATTAGAATTTGGAGTTACATTAGAGTCTCGGGACTTTGTCTTATTGTAAATATAAGCAGTGATATGTCAGAAAAGCCAACACAACTATAAATCACTGTCTATTCCAAGTCCGATGACATGTGTTGACCCAGAAATAACATACTGAGCTGCAAGGCAACAAAGGTTTATCCCAAGATCCTGGAAGTGTGATTTGGGGAGCCCAGATTCAGGTAGCAGCCCAAATTGTCTCCATCTTGGTGCTTCCAGGCAAGGGTTTCTAAAGGAAAAGAATAAGGTTCCGTGAACGTTTGTATACGTTTGTGATTGCTGGCTATTCGGGGCACTCCGTAAGTCCTTCTGTTCCGTAGATGACTGAGCTCTCCAACTTGTGCTTTGTTTCTGGTGTCCCTATGTCCTTAGGGTTTTGAGGGACAGTTGCCTGTGGCTGTGTATGTTTCGGCAGTTGGAGATCTCTGACTGAGATTTGCATGAGAGTCCCCTCCAGAGTGACTGCCTGAATCCATTTTAGGAACTCTATTTTGCTTTCTTTCTTTTTACCTGCCATGTGCTTTGCCATGTGACATGCTAAGGACCAGGATCTCTGGAGGAAACCCCAGAACGTGGGTCTTTGAGAAACAAGCATCACCTTGATGACATCTTGATTTGGACTTTCTCTTAGCCTCAAAACCATGAGCTAATAAATTCCCACTGTTTAAACCAACCCATTACATGGTATTTGCTTGGGCAAAACTAAAACAGATTCAGACACTGGGGTGCTACTATTGCAAGTACCTACAAATATGGAAACAGCTTTGGAATTGGGTAATGAGTACAGCCTGGAAGAATTGTGGGGCACTTGATCAAAAAGCACTAGGTTGCTTTGAAGAAATTGTTGGTAGAAATATGGATGTTAATGGTATTTCCAATGAGGCCTTAAAAGGGAAATGATTAATATGTTCTTGGAAACTGGAAGAAGGGTGGTCCTTATTTTAAAGTGGCAGAAAACTTTGTGAAATTGAGTTCTGATGTCAGATGGAAGACAGAACTTGAAAGTGATGCCCCTGGATATGTAGTTGAAGAGATTTCTAAGCGTGCCAGTTTAGATATATTATGTCCCCCACAAAAGCCATATTCTTTTTTTCCCTCATATATATTTTTATTTTAGAATAAAACATATATACATAAATGTAATAACTTCTTGAGTGCAATTTAACAAGAATATTATAGGTTACAATTCCGCAGTTTCAGTTACTTTCTTATTATGAAATATATATACAAAAAGGTGTTATATTTCAAAGTATGATTTAACAAGTACATACATAGGAAATTTCCAAAGTTGTTATGAGTTAAATACCATAGTTTCAGTTATTTTATTATTTTGAAATATAACATATACAGAAAGGTATGGCTTTCAAATTGTAATTCAACAAGTAGCTATAGAACAAATTTCAAAGGAAGTTATGGGTTACAGTTCCACCGTTTCATTTCTTTCCTTCTATCCTAATGCCCTAGCAATTAAGAAAAAGCAAATTATATAAAGATTCAGTATTCATAATCCATGGTTAAATTCCATCTTGTCTGCTGCTATTCTTTCCTCTAATTTAATCACTTTCCCAGTCTTCAGGAATTTCTAGACAGTGACCACCCTAACTTGTTCATGTTGAAAGGGGTGTCAACATTATGAGAAAAAGGGGCACATCTGGTTGATGTTCTTGAAGAGGCTATTGCCTCTGGGTTTTGGGACTTAGCCGGCATAGGGACACTCTGAAAAGCCATATTCTTTAGTGCAGTCTTGAGGCAGACTGATTAGTCTGTTGAGTAGGGTGGAACCTCTGATTACATTGTTTCCATGGAGGTGAGGTCCTTTAAAGGGAGCTCACACAGAGAGCAGAGAGAGGAAAATGCCCTGGGATATGCTAAGCCAGGACACACAGACATTAGATGCTTGGAAGCATCTAACAGAGATGCTTAGAGATGCTTGGAGATGCGGATAGAAGGACGTTTGGAGATGCTAAGCTAAGAGATGAAGCCCAGAGTTTGTCCCAGAGCTAAGAGAGGCCCAGAGACATGTTGGAGAAAGCCATTTTGAAATGCAACCTGGGAGCAGAGGACCAGCAGACACCAGCCACGTGCCTTCCCAGCTGACGGAGGTGTTCTGGATTCCATCGACCGTTCTTCAGTGAGGGTATCCTCTTGTTGATGCCTTAGTTTGGACAATGTTATGGCCTTAGAACTATAAATTTGTAATCTAATAAACCCCCTTTATAAAAGCCAATCCATTTATGGTATTTTGCATAATGGCAGCATTAGCAAACCAGAACACTAAGCTAAGTGTGGAGGATGTGGCCTGGTTTCCCTTACAACTTGTAGTGAAATGCAAGAAGAAAGGGATAACCTGAAAACTGAACCCTGAGCACAAATAAACCAGAAGCTGAGGGTTTAGAAAATCCTCAGCCTATCCAGATAGTGTGCTCTGGGACCAGGACGAAAAGCAGCTCTGTCAGGGACCTCCCTGAGCTTCCGGAAAGCAGAGATCCCCCAGGGAACAGGGCTCCACCTGAGGGTCAACTGAACGTGGGACCAGTCGGCCATTTCTGGGGAAGTCTGGATTGGAAATGCAGTTATGCATGAAGGATCTGTGGAAAGACTTTCCATCTGATGGTTTGGATCCCTGTGTACTCCATGCAAAGCCGACAAGTTTTTTTCTGAAATCTGTATGAACGGAACCACTGCCAACCTGGACAGAAAGGAACAGAGATGGGACGAAGTTGAGGAAGAATCACTTCAAGGGCAGAACCATGGAAACCAAGCTCTGGACTGAAGATGCCTCCTTGAGCCAAGGAGTGGGTCCACACCATTGTTCAGGGAAAGTGCTGCCACCCCAATGCTCAGAGAGGCTGGGGCCTTCACCGCAGTGAGCATGGCTGCTGGGCAAGCGCGTGGAAGGGGTGGGACGGCCACTCCATCAGGTCCAGAGGACAAAACATTGATCCATAGATGACTCTCAGACCTTGTAATCTAATGGAG
>PVKY010002159.1:0-27141 GCA_004027775.1 Bradypus variegatus | reverse complement strand
CAGATATAGGATTCTTGGTTGGTGGTTTTTCTCTTTCAGTATCTTAAATATATCACCTTCCTTCCTTCCTGCCTCCATGGTTTCTACTGAGAAATCCACACATAGTCTTATCAAGCTTCCTTTATATGTGATGGGTCACTTTTCTCTTGCTGCTTTCAGGATTCTCTTTTTATCTTTGATGTTTGATAATCTGATTATTAAGTGTTTTGGCATAGGCCTATTCAGATCTATTCTGTTTGGGGTACCCTGCAATTCCTGGATCTGTAATTTTATGTCTTTCATAAAAGATGGGAAATTTTCATTGATGATTTCCTCTGTTATTGCTTCTGCCCCTTTTCCCTTCTCTTCTCCTTCTGGGACACCCATGACACATACATTCCTGCATTTCATGTTGCCGTTCAATTCCCAGAGATGTTGCTCATATTTTTCCATTCTTTTCTCTATCCTTTTGTGTGTAGGATTTCAGGCATCTAGTTCTCCAGTTCCTGAGTGTTTTCTTCTGCCTCTTGAGATCTGCTGTTTTATGTTTCCATTGTGTCTTTCATCTCTTGTGTTGTGCCTTTCATTCCCATAGTCTGCCAGTTGTTTTTTCAAACTTTCGATTTCTACCTTATGTATGCCCAGTGTTTTCATTATATGCTTCATCTCTTTTGCCGTATCTTCCCTAAACTTTCTGCATTGATCCAGCACTAGTTGTTTCAATTCCTGTATCTCAGTTGAAGTGTAAGTTTGCTCCTTCAACTGGGCCATAACTTCATTTTTCTTGGTGTAGGTTGTAGTTTTCTGTTGTCTAGGCATCTGATTTCCTTGGTTACCCCAATCAGGTTTTCCCAGACCAGAACAGGCTCAGGTCTTGGAAGAAGGCAATAGTTTCATGTCTCCCTGAGGGTGTGTCTTAGAAGATTGACACACCCTGTGAGGCCTCGGGTCACTGTGCTTTTCTGCCCAGCTGGTGGTGCCTGTCAGCCTAAAGCTCCAGACTGGTGTAAGGGGGTGTGGCCCATGGCTGGTTTCCCCCAGGCTCTGGGGTCTGGTTCTGAATGGAAAGTGGGTAGTAGACCTGAGTTCTACCCCTTTCCTCTTAGGGAGAGGTCATTTATGCTTGAATAGTCTCTCTGCCTGTGCTTTCTCCACCCTTGTCTGGGTCAGGGTGCTAGGAACTGAAAATGGCTGAGGCTTTCTCCATTGAGCCAAACAAGGGATAGAAATCCCCCTTCAGGGCCAGTCTGTGGCCACCCACCGGCTCTCCAAGATCAGTCGTCACCCAAACCTCTGTCTGCTTTTTTGGGGATTCATAGATTGTATCGAGCAGTCCATGTTTGTTAATTAAAACCCCAGTTGGAGCTCAGCTGAGCTATATTTGTTTGCTCAGAGAGAGCTGCTCTCTAGCACCACGAGGCTTTGCAGTTTGGGCCATGGGGGCAGGGGCTCCCAGCTTGGACTCGTGGTTTTTACTTACAGATTTTATGTTGTGATCTCGGGCATTTCTCCCAATTTATGTTGGTGTATGATGAGTGAACAGTCATGTTTGTCCCCTTGCAGTTATTCCAGATTATTTACTAGTTGTTCCTGGTTGTTTATTAGTTGTTCCAGGAGACAAACCAGCTTTTATTCCTCTCTATGCTGCCATCTTCTTCCACCTCCCCTGAGTATTATGTTTTTATGACTCTGGAATACTAGTTCACCTACTCCTCCAGGATGGCTGGGGCTTGTAGTTGCTGAGGGCTGGAGCCATCAATCCATGAGTTTTCAAAACAACTTTTGTTCCCAAATGGGGAGTGGGAAGAGAAAAGAGAAAAAAAAATTAACATTGCCTCTTTAAGTCTCCTTAGCCACTTTTGCCTGGTGGGGTTGGAACAACAGCCACCCTCAGAGCTGGCCTCCCAGAGATCTGGAGTCGATGACCCAACGCAGTGAGCAGTGATCAAACCATGCTCCCCAGGATTTTGGAGGACCGGGTCCTTCCAGCACCCCCTGGCACCAACCTAGCGGCCCCGGCTGCAGCCCCCACTGCTGCCTGCCACACAATAGGGGTGGGGATGGTAGCTGCTGCACAGAGGGTGAAAGTCACCCATATTTTCTGCAGTTTACCAGCTCTTCCCTAGATGCTGTGCAGTGCTCCACTGGACACCAGAATTTCAAAATATTTGTTTCAGACTGTTCCTGCCAGTTGAAAGCAAACAAACAAAAATAGTTTTGGTAGAGGGACTGATTCCTGGAGCTCCTTACCCTGCCATCTCCCCACAGTCCTCCTGACTCCTGACTCTTGTACTGGGCTAAAGTGCGTCCCCTCAAAATGCATGTTCACCCAGAATCTCGAAACATGATCTCGTTTGGGAACTGGGTCCTTGAAGATATAACTAATTAAGATGAGGTCATCTGGGGCTGTGGTGTTCTTATAAGAAGAGGGAAATTCAGACAGAGAGACACACACACACAGAGAGGAGATGGCACATGGCAAGGGGGCAGAGGTTGGGGTGATGCATCCAGAAGTCCAGTTGCACCATGGATTTCTGGGAGCCACCAGAAGCTGGAAGAAGCAGGGAAGGAGCACCCCTGGAGCCCCCAGAGGGAGTGCAGCCCTGCTGACCCCTGGCTTTGGGACTTCTGGTCCCAAGGACTGTGCAAGAATAAAGTTCCCAAGAATCCCAGCTGGTGGCAATTTCTCTTGGCATGTGTGTGGGAAACTAACACACTTCCCAACCTTCATCTGGGCCTTGGCCTGCCCGGGGGCCTTGGGTCCCACCAGGCAGCTTCATCTGGAGATGAACACACCCCAGGATGAACTCATGTCTTCACCCCCAACCGACAACTGCTCCAGAGTCCTGGCTTGGGGAATGGCATCTCGGGATACACAGCTGCCCCACCCCCAGGTCAGAAACTCAGTGTGTGTGTGTGTGTGTGCGTGTGTGTGTGCACACACGTGTATGTGCGTGTGTGCATGTGTGTTGTGTGTGTATGCACGCGCACGTGTGTGTGTGCGTGCGTGTGTTTGTGTGTGTGCGCACACGTGCATGTGTGTGGTGTCCCTCCCTGGCCCTCCATGTCCACTCCCCAGGTTGCGCCTCTTCTGCCTTCTAAATATTCTCAACTCGATTCCCTCCCTCCCCCGCTGCCTGGCACAGCCGCCCATCCTCAGCTCCTTCCCAGCCTCACTCCTGTCCCTGCACCCCCCAACCCAGTTTCACCCAGGAGGGTCTAAGAGCCCCCACTCTGTGGCCCCATGTTATTCCATGTGCCCTGAAGCAAACTGTCCCCACATCTGTCACCCCCATGCCCTGTGACCTCCTGAGAGCACACGCAGGTCTCCGGCTCTCATCTCCAGCACAGGTACACAGCAGGTGCTCAATAAATGTGGTGCATCAGCTCCGAGCCTGCTTGCCTGCTCCCTGCTCTCAGCCTACCTGTCACGTGCTCCCTGACACCCTTCGTCTGTTTCTGCGGCACAGGAGAAAGTTTAATTAGAGGAAGGGCTTTTTGATCACCAGCCAAATCCATCTTCTGCAGTGTGAGTCACTGCTGGCGTCAGGCCTCTGGTTCTATTTCATCCCATCACTTGTAATGAATCATCTCTTGTGACTTTTCAATGATGGCAAAATGCTGCCAAGTCTGCAAAGCTCTCAGAGGTGACTGGGCAGTTGAAATTATGGAATCAGCTGCTAGAGACAGCCGATGTCCCTTGCACCCATGCTGGCACATGCCCCTCTCCTGACCTGTCCACAAGTGTGGGAGGGTGCAGTGGAGCCAAATAACCCAGGTGCACGAACTTGTGCTCAGAGAGGCTTCCAAGCGTAACCACACAGTATTTTCACTGTTGGTTTCGATGGCCTGGTTTTCAATTATTGAGTGGTAGGAAAGAGCCCTCGGTGAAATCCTATTTCATTTGTTCCCTGAGGGGCTGGGAAGCGAACCCATCTCTGGGCTGGTTTAGAGGTGAGGACAGGACAAGGGGCCCTCTCCCCAGCACCGGAGGCTCCCATGTCCCCAGCCCATGTCCCATGCTCTGTCGGGTCACCCCTGCTCCCCTCACCCACTGTCCTTTGCCTTGCAGCCGCAGGATTTCTGCACAACTGGTTTCCAGAGCAGACTCCTTGTTTCTAGACCAGGCCCCCGGGGGTGCAGCCGCTCCGTGCAGCTTCATCCAGGAGCGATTTGCACAGATGCCTCAGAGGGTCAGGAGTGCTGGAGAAGGGCGCGGGGAGGGTCTGCCCTCTTTGCTGGAGGAGGGGCGTCACTGGGAACCACAAGGCAGGACGTACACTGAGACCCCTGCTCAGTGGCTACTGTGGATTCTCATCTATGCTGGAGACCCTGAGATGCAACGGAGCCCCCGAGATGCTCTGCAGACCCTCAGATTCACCGGGGACCCCGAGATGCACTGGAGACCCCGAGATGCTCTAGAGACCCTGGATGTTCCAGATCTAGCCCTGCCTGGGAGGCCTGTTGTCTGGTGAGGGAGCCAAGTGGAAAACAGAGAGACCGTAGCATGGTGTGGCAGCGAGAGACAAGGACTCAGGGTCCCCTGGCTCAGCTGGGGAGAGGAGGCACTCCAAGAAGGAAACCTCTCAGCTGAACCCTACGGGTGAGCCTGAGCTATCCGGGTGCAGACGGGGCACTGGAGGCATCCCAGGGAGGGAACGGCGTTCCCCAAACCCTACAGTGGGCAGGGCCTGTCCTGGTGTGGGTGCAGTGGGGCTGCTCCCTCCAGGCTGTGGGCTCCATACTTTGAACCCAGGACCCTCAGCTCCCCACATGCTCCCTGAAGGCCCCCTTGGAGGGAATGACAGATTCAGGAGGGGCACCGGGCCCAGGTAAAGGTACGCATCTGGGAAGAAATTTCACTTCCTGGTACCTCAGTTTCCCCATCTGTAAAATGGGGACAATAATCACAATAAAGGGGATAATATGAGGTGGCACTTATAAAATGTGGGGTTTGGCTCAGAGAGTTCCCCAGAACACGGGAGCCCTGGCTTTGGAAGCTGCCTTATCTGGCTCAGCCTTGCACCACCTCCTCTGGAAGAGGTTCCACCCCCCCCGCTGCTCCCTGCCCTGCTGAGCTGCCCCAACACGAGGCTGGACCCACTGGGGTTGGACCAAGTCCCTCCTCAGGGCTCCATCCATGCACCCCCCCCCCCCCCCCCCCGGGCCCCTGGCTCCTCTGTGTCCCTCCGGGCACCTCTCTGCACATACCTGGAGGCCTCCAGCGGTGCTGTCAGAACCCCAAACCTTTGACTGCATGATGGAACCCAGAATCAAGCCACGACTCAGAAGACCAGTAGGGGCTGAAGGTTACCTGTCATGGCCAGGGTCAGACGTCTCCAAGCACAGCCAGAGGGTCAGGGCAGGAGAAGCGAAGCGTGGAGAGCAGGTGGGGGCCCTGAGGACGTGTCTCTCGGGTCTTCCAGGGCTGGGGTGCGGCTGTCCGAGGCTCCCGTCTTAGTCTGCCAGAGCTGCTATGACAGACAGCACACAGCAGGTTGGTTAAACAACAAGCATTCATTAGCTCCTGGCTTCAGAAGCTAGCAAGCCTGAAGTCAAGATGTCAGCGAGGCCCTGCTTTCTCACCAAAATTTGTAGTTCTGGTGCTGGTGGTTTGGGCCCTGAGCTTCCTTGTGTCCAAGGAAAAGAGGGAAACACACTATGAGGCCAGGGTTCATGGAGAACAAGGCTCACGCTGTTCAGGAGCAGCAAAGCTCCCCCCACCATGGCTGGGTACGGTCGGCAGGGAGCACAGGCTGTTATAGTTTGGAGGTGCAGAGCCGGCAGTCAGGGAAGGCTTCCTGGTGAAAGGAACCCCCACTGTGGCCCTAAAGGAAGGGGGATTGTCAGGTAGAGAACGGAGACAGGGCCTTAATAGTGACCACAGACCCTCCGTGCCCTGGCGCAGCGTGTGGGGAACATACGCCCCCTCCCCCTCACTCAGCCCCTGGTAGATCCCTTGTTCAGGGGCCCCTTTCCCGGTGGAAACTGGAGGCTGGAGACGTCAAGCCTCATCACAGACCCCCTGGGGTAGGCGTGGCCCTACGCTCCACAGCCAGGAGTGGCAGGGAAGGGGTCACCCTGCTTCTCGCCCCCCTCCCAGGGCCACATGGGGGATGGGTGCTGGCACAATCTCCTCCCCCGCCCTGATGTCCTCCTCCGGGGCTGCCCCTCCCCCTCGCCCATCTTGGCTCCACTTCCCGTCCCTCCCACCACCCTGCCCCGGGCACAAGCAGCCCCCAACCCACCAAACAACTCCCTCGGGATGGGGTCCTGAGAGGTGACACAGGGCAGGGGTGGTTCAGGCTGGGCCCAGGATTCCGGGCTGCCCACACTCCTTCCCACGAGCCCCCTTCCTAACTTAGGCAAGGCCAAGGCGGGCAGCCAAAGAGCCCCTCATGCGGCTGCGGGTGGCCCCCCTCCTCAGTCACAGCTGGGTGGACCTGGGTGGACGTGTGACATGAGCCAGGCCAGCTGTCTCCCCCAGGACTTTGATTTGGGCCACAGACACAGGGCTGATTTGCTGACATGATGGCACAGAGCCAGAAGATCGAGTCAGGATGCAAGCAGAGCTAGTGCAAACCAGGCCAAGGGAGGCAGAGCGGAAGAGCCTTGCGGAAGATGCTGGGCTGGAGGAGGAGAGGGCAGCCATGAAAAGAAACCAGGGCTGGAGGGCCTGTGCCAGGGGAGAGAGAGGCTGCAGAGAAGCTTCTGGAATTTTCTGTCCTGGAGGCCTGGCCGTGCTCCCTGCACTGAGGTTGTGTGGGGCTTCCATGCCTGGGGACCCCGTCCCCACTTCACTGAACCTGAAGTGGGTTTCTGTTCCTGGCAAACCCACCCTTCCCCACTCGGGTCAATGCAGATGGAGGCCACGGGGGGCTGTGGCTGGTGACCCTCCTCCAGGGGTCCAGCCTGGGTGGGGACAGCCAAGGGACAGGTCCACCGAGGACAGAGCCTGGTCAGGGAAGCTTCCAGAGGAGGGTGCATCCAATGGGGCCTTGAAGGATGAGAGAAGACTCGTCCCACAGAAGGACAAGGCCCTTTTGGGACAGCAGGAGGCAGGGGCCATGGGCGTGAGTGCTGGGGATGTCTCCCAGCTGGCTGGGGTGACCACGTCCAAACCCCGGCCACCGGAGTTCGTGTCCTCGCTGTGAAGGGCCCTTGCCCAGGAGATGAAGTTAGGGTGCACTTCCTTGCTAGCTCTGCCCACGGGGCAGCTCCAGGGCCCAGCAGGGACCCCAGGAGTGGCTGGAGCGGAAGAGGGGGTGGGAGCGGGCAAAGAATAACCCCCAGGTCAGCTGCTGGGTGGGGAAGTGGGAGTTGCAGGGTCCCCTGGGTCCTCTGCTCTGCCATTCTTGCCCGCATTCAGGCACCAGAGATATTCACACCCTACCCCATCCTTTGGGTCACAGTTGCATGTTTTCACCCCACGTCAAGGCGTGTTGACTGGGTACCAGCTGGGAGTTTCAGTTCACGAGCAGCCAGGGCTCCTCCACTTCCGAGCCTCTGTCACGTGCTCCTCGGCCTCTCCTCTCCCTGGCTCCCTGCCCGGCCTCTCTTGCTCTCCTTTGTACTGTCAGTGCGGGCAAACAGTAGGTGCTGCATAGGTGCTGGATGAACCAGGGCATTGCAGCACCAGGTGAAGTCCAGGCGACTCCTGTCTCGCTTCTGGCACTGGGACGGCTTGGCCTCAGGGCCCCGGCCCCCTCCCCAGCTCTTGATCACTTCAAGTGAGCTGGAGCAGCGCCTTGGCGAAGCACGTTGGCTGCCTGGGGCTCCCGCCTCAGGGCCCCCCACATCCAGCTGGTGGCTCTGGGCACGTGGCTGAAGCTCTCAGGGCCTCAGACCCCTGAACTCTCTAAAATGCGAGCACCACCTTCCCCCTTTACCGTAAGGGCTAACGACCCAGGCAGCTGCGGACAGTGCCCGGCCCACAGACAGCCTCGAGAGACGGGGCTCAGTGTCCTCGTCCTCAGCGAGATGTGCACCGTCGGGAGCCCACCAAGGTCAGCATAAGCTGGGGCCGCAGAAGAGCCCCTCAAGATGGTGGGAGACTCGGTGGGACCTGCCCCGGCCCCCCACCCCTGGCCTCCATCCCTCACTGCTGCCTGGAACCCTCCTGCCCTCCCCGAGGGCACTGGACATTTTCAGGATAAATGTCTCCAATGTTTAAAGCAATTTGAAGGTCCAGGGAGCAGTGACAGAGGCCTGTGCTTGTCACGGGGCTTTTATGATGGAAGGAAGGTGTCCTCCTCCACATTTCCGGACCCCTGGTTTGAGATGACCCAACCAGCAAGGGTGTGTGTGTGTGTGTGGGCACCACGAATGGCCGAGCTTCTGGACCCAGCAAATTGGGATATTTAACACACCCTTCTGAAAGCACATATTTGCACTTATTCCCCTGCCCCCCCTTTTTTTTTAATACGATCATCTGAACTGAACCCCACATTTACAACCTGGTGCCCAGAGGAAAGTTTGGCTTGGGATGGTGTTGGGCATTGAATTGTGCCCCCCACAAAAGTCATGCTCCAGGCTCACTCCGTGGTCCCCAGGAGTTGAGCACGTTTATCAGGAGGCCCTTAGGGTATGTTATTATCAGTCATATTATCAGTCAAGGTGGGGCCCAGCTGAGTCGGGGAGGGGGTTGCTATAAAGAGAGGGAATTTGGACGCAGCCAGTCAGTCCAAGCCCCAAGTCAGAAGTCAGAGGAATCCGAAGAGACAAGACAGAACTGCCGGCTTCAGATCGCCACCAACCCACAGAAAGCACAGCCCGGCTGGTACCTTGATTTGGAACTTCTAGCCTCCGGCACCACGAGACAATAAATGCTGGTCGTTCAAGCCACCCTGGGGTGTCGTGTTTGTCCCAGCAGCTCTGGAGACTCAGAGCCACTCGGGCTGCAGGTCAGGGCAGCCTCCCCGAGTTCTGTTCCCCCCAGTGCTAGAACACCCCACGCCCCATGGAGAGTGGTCGGGACGCGTGGTGAGTTGAAGCCTTGTGAATCCCAGGAAAGCGTGTTCTTGAAGCTAATCCACTCCCGTGGGTGTGGATCCACAGTAAATAGGATCTTTTGGTGGGTAGGATCTTGAGACATGACCCACCTCATTCAGGGTGGGTCTTAATCCTCTTCCTGGTGTCCTTCATAAGAGGATCAAAGACAGAGAGAAGCTAAGAGAGACAGAAGCAGAAGGAAACACAAAGGAGCTCAGAAAGCGCAGCCAGAAGCTGAAAGCAACAAACCCGGGAGAGAAGGAGCAGCAGGCCATGTGCCTTGCGCCTGAAAGAGGACCCGGGTCGCCAGCAGTCTGCTTCAGAGTCCGGGTGTCGCCTTGAGGGTGCCTTGATTCAGACATGTCCACGGCTCAGAACTGAAAGCTTGTAAGTTAACAAATCCCCACTGTAAAAGCCAGCCCAAGTCTGGTATATTGCATTTCATCAGCTTCAGCAAACTAAAATGGGGCTCTTATCGCCCTCTCCCGCCTCCTGTGCACCCGTCACCTGTCCGCTGGTACCCAGCCCGTCCCCTGGTGGACACAGGCGCCCTGACGCTGCTCCCTGACCAAGCCGCTGCCGTCCCGGGAGCCCCACTCACAGCCCCAAGGTCAGGCAGGCACCTGGGTCAGGAAAGGGGGCACGGCGAAAGGGTTCGTCTCCAATGTCTCCCCACCCCATAAAAGGGTGTGAAAGTGCCAGAGGCAGCAGAATGAGGGTGGGGAAGGTCCTACAGACTGGGTGGCTTAGTACCCTGCAGGCTCCAAGCAAGGGGACCTCAGTGGGGGGACCGTGAATCCCACCCCTCGAGCTCACTGGCACTTCCCCAGCCTGGGGTCCCGACTAAGTCGCTCCCCTTCTCCAAGCCTGTGGGTAGAGACACCTGCTTCACATATGGTGGGACGAAGGAACCAGATGAAGCAAGGAAGCCCTCAGGCAGGGAGAACGGGGCAAGGGTCTGTGTAGCCGGGTGGGCACCGAGCAGGGTGGAGGGGCCATGGGGCCACTGGGGGACCCCCGAGTGAACCGAGATGGGAACTCCCCTGGGGAAACATTTGATCAGCACCGGGGAAGGGTGCAGGTCCCCATGGAGCAGGCCTGCTGGAGGGGCCTGGGGTCCCTGCAGGGCGTCCCTCTGTGGGAGGAACAGGGGAAGGCAGGGAAGGGGGAGCTGTGGCTGCCTCCGGCTCCTCTTCCTAAACCCACTCCCTGCCCTGCTCGGCTTGTCCTCTAAACACACACCTCAGAAACCTTCACAGGATGGTGGTTTGATGGTCGGCCTGTCTGGAGCCTCCTCACATCCAGGGCCCCCCACCCCGAGAGGCCCCGTGATACCTCTCCCTCAGGGCTCAGTGATGCTGGGGCCTCCTGTCCATCGGTCGTGCTGGAAAAGCAGGTGGTGGCACTTTCTACAATGAATCATGAGACTTGTGAAACAAATCCTCGTCTGTTCACTTCACCAGAACAGTGTCTGCACATGAAAGGGGTCCTCATCGTGGAATGAATGAATGAATGAATGAAACACACATGAGAAAAGGCAGGTCTTTATGAGGAGGTGGTCATAATGGAATTTGTATTTCACATTACATTATGTAATACATATTACATTATGTATTGATGTAACGAATTAATGGTCTGTTTCAATAACAATCATTACAATAACTCATTTAGGGAGCCCTTTGTGCCAGGGGCTTTGAGGTCTTTTACTTAGATTTACTCACTTAACTTCCTGACAACCCTGAGGAGGAGGGACCTCTTATTTTCAGGATGAGGAAACTGAGGCATGGGGAAGGCAAGCAAGTTGCCCAAGGTCACACCTGTTTGCAGCCCAGGGAATGAAAACAAGCACCTGGTTCCATCTATCAGATCAACCGACAGGTATCCCTCGAGGTCCAATCTCAGTGGGCACCGGGGGGCCAGAAGCAAAGAAAAGCGAACAGACCCCTGCCCTGCCCCACGGAGAGGTAGCCTTGTTGAGGAACCACCAGAGCAGGAGCAGAAAGTGGAGGTGGGCAAGGCCACAGGTGCCTGGGTCAACTCCAATCCTGCCGATAACTTGCTGGGTGGCTCTGGGCCTCAGTCCCCGCCCCTGTGGGTGCTAGAATCATGCGACCCCAGGTTGAGAGTTGCTGTGCCATCCCAGCCCCACTTCCCCATCCCAGGTGCTTGCTCACAGAGGCTGGCCGGCTCCTCTGGAAGGCCTGGGGCCCCGCACAGCCTGCTCAGCTCTGAGGCATTTAGAATCGTGGCTGCCCACCTCCACCCTCTGACTCCCATGACTGGACCCGAGAGGAAGTGCTCCTCCACATCTGGGTGTGAGGCCCGAGGGAGCCTCCCTGCCTTCCTCCCCAGGCCATGGGGACCAAACCACAGGACCCCTGGGAAACTCTCTGGGGTCTCATGCTTCTGCCCAAGAGGAAACCGAGGCCGCAGGAGGAGGCCTGTCAGCGCAATGCAGAGCTCTGGTGTCAGGAGGGCATCCGGTCTGCCTCCGGGGCAATGGCCCAGGGGTGCCAGGCACTTGGGGTTGGCATGACATTCGCCAGACGCCAGCTGGGCACCCTCTTGCCTTCCCTTCATTCATTTAACAAACACATATGGATTTCCTGCTCTGTGCCAGGCCTTATTTAGGCCTGAGAATAATAATAATAGAATAATAATTTTATAAACATTTCCTGGTCCCTGACTCATATAATCCTCATAACTACCCAGGAGGTGGGCGCTTTATTAGGTCTAATGACGGAGAAAGGCAGCGGGTAAACGCCTTCAGGAGCAAGTGGAGAGTCTGTGGTCAGTCCCTGGCTGCCACACCCTGCCGATTCCGTGAGGCTGGCACTGGCCTTAAGGTTTCTGATTCTGCCAGGATCAAGGCTCAAAATCAAATGCCCTCAGCCAGCGAGGGCTCCCCCAGTGAGCCACTTTCCAGAGGGGGAATTGGGAGGGGGATGGGCCACCTGACCCCATCTAGTGATCTGTTCTGGGAGAAGATTCCACTGTGTGTGTGTGTGGGGGGGGTCCCACTCCCTCAGCTGCAGGCACAGCCACCCACCCTGGGGCTCCTGGGCTCCTAGGCTGTGTGAGGCCTGGGCTGTCCCCTGCGGCCACGCACCTCTGGCCTCGGGTCCCCATCCTTCAGGGTGAAAGGATGCTGCCGAGGACCAGAAAAAAAAAAAAGATCTGCTCCTGCCCGGCCCTCGTGTCCCAGGATTCCGCCAAATTCCGCATTTTCTGTGCCCAACACCACGCCGAGCACCAGCGCTCCCCTTCCCCTGACAGCGTCTCCAAAGGGCCCTGGCCCCTCCCGCCCCTCGCAGGGCCAGGCCCCGGGGCCTCTGCTCGTAAAGGCTCCGCGGGTCCAGAATCCCAGCCTGCTCAAGCTTCCTGTCCGACAACAACCCCCGCCTCAGTTTCCCTCTCTGTAAAGGCCTCTCTTGCAGCTTCACGACTCAAGAGCTGCGCCAAACTCGCTTTTCCCTCCGTCGCGACTCCGAGTACTCCGCGAGCAGCCGCCACCCGGGCGGCGGCGACAGTTCTGCAGCGCGAGGAGCGGTAGCGGCTGGAGCGGCACCGACGGGCCCCGGCTGCCTTTTCGGCCGTCTGCGCCTGCGCAGGCCGCCGAGCCTGCTGGGATTTGCAGTCCGCGCGTCCGGCGGCGGTGCCTACACCTCCCAGGGAGCCCTCCGACCGCGGCGCTCTGAGGGGCGGGGCGGGGCCACCCGGCGGGGCGGGGCGGGGCGGGGCGGGCGGCGGGGGCGGGGTCGGTGCGGGGGGCTGCGGCGCGGCTGCCGGGCGGGCTCGCGGAGCCGGCGGGCGGACCCGCGGGCGAGGCACCTGCGGGCCGGAGCTGCGGGCTGCGGCCGCGCTGGACGGTGCCGCCGCCGAGGCCGCCGCGGAGATGAGCGCAGGTGAGTGCGGGGCTCGCAGGGACCCGCATCCGTCCTCAAGCTGCACGGCGGGCGCAGCCAGGGCCCGCGACGCCGGCCGAGGCACCTTCCACACCGGGGCTACGGCTGCCGCGGCCGCCCCTGGCTCCCCCCAACTTTTACTCAAGGTTTGTACAGCCCCGGGCGGGCTGTCTGCAGCGCGGGAAGGGGACCCCTGCCCACCGCGCGGGCCCCGGGCTGCGCCGGCTGGTGGAGGCGACCCGGACCGGGCGAGGGGCCTGGAGCCGCCGCTGAGAGGGGGGTGGTGAAACGGGGGGCTGTGCGGCGGGGGCGCCGCCCTTGCGCGGCTCTCGCAGCCCCTGGATGGTGAGCATCAAGCCGACCCCCCGGCGCCCTGGCTTCGCTCGCGGTAGATTTGGGGACCCCGAGACGGAATCTGTGTCAGAGCCGATCCCGCGTCTCCGCGCGTCGTCTCTCCAGCCCCTCGGGCCTCGCCCGCCGCCACCGCCACGGGGATCTGACAGCCTCGGTGCTTGGAAATCCCACGTCGCCGCAACCCGGCCGCGCCTTGTGCGCTCGGGGAAACTGAGCCCTGGCAGCCGTATGGAAGCGCAACCCCTTTATGGAGAGCTTCTTGGGTGGGCTGAGAGCTCCTCTGCAAATTCCCTGGCGGCGAGGGGCCATCACCCCATTTGTCTGGAGTGACCCGGGGACCACAGGGCTTGAGTCACTTGCTCAGCTCGCGCAGCGGGGCGGGGACCCGAACCCGCTTCTCTAAGACGCCGGTGCGCTCTCCTCTAAGCCTGTGTGGGTACCGACTGCAGTATGGCCCTTGGCCATAGTGCAGAGATGACAAATTGGGAACAGCGGCTTCCCCTGGGGGGGGGGGCGGGAGAGGGGGTTGGAGATGGATCTGGGGAGGGGTGTGCATTTAGTGAGCGCTCACTGTGTGCTCTGGGCCTGAGGCTGCTCCCAGCAGGGACCAAGAAAGGAGGGCCCTGCTTACAGGCAGGGTTGGGAGAGAGGCTGAGAGCAAATGGCAGGCAGCTGGAGGCAGAATTCTTTGGAAGAGATTTTCTGAAATGGCCAACCTGTCATCTGGGGCTGGCTGGGGGGCAGGGCACCCTGAGACTTGACAGAACCTCAGGACCCATTTATTTAATGCCAGGTGGGGAAAATGGCCGGGTGTGCACAGGATAATTTTGTGCTTTCTGTGACAATAATTGATACCTCCGGTCCCTTCTGGAATCAGGAAGGGCCATCGGAAGGAGTGCCAGCACCCCCCCCCCACGATCGCGGTTAGTCTGGGAGAAGCGGTGTGTGGGTACTGGGGGGCTGAGGGGGCTGTGGTGGGGAAGGGCAAAGAGACTGGCGTTTGAATCATGGTGTCTACTTGCTGGTTTTGGGCAAATCCTGGTGCTTCCCGAGCTTGGTTTCCATGGGTGTAGATGGGGGCCGTGGTAGTGGATAGCAGAGAGGGCGAGGAAGGTGTGTGGAGGCCCCACGTGTGGGGGGCCCACCTTGGTTTGTGATGGTCATTGTTAGATGGTCAAGGCCACCTCAGCCCTTTGAAACTGTCCTCTCTGTCCATCTGTCGGAAATGCCGTGGACCTGTGTCCAGCCTTGTAATTTTCACACACACCCC
Source organism: Bradypus variegatus (assembly GCA_004027775.1). Classification (NCBI taxonomy): domain Eukaryota; kingdom Metazoa; phylum Chordata; class Mammalia; order Pilosa; family Bradypodidae; genus Bradypus; species Bradypus variegatus. The sequence goes on along the minus strand of PVKY010002159.1, from coordinate 12,642 downwards.
CCACGCACACAGTGGGGTGCAGCAGACAGTGTGGTGTTTTACACCTGGTACTTGGTTCCAAAGTCTGCATCTTTGGACATCTGGGAGGTCAGAGGCCAGTGCCCACCCCCCCCGCCGCAGCTCTCCCCATGGGTGGCTGATGCCATTCCAGAGCTCAGCGGGTGTGGCTGAGCATCATGGGACCGATGGCCGAAGCCTGAGGCAACCTGTGCAGCCCCTCCCGGGTCGGAGCCTCCCATTTCTTTTTTTTGCCATGAGGGCTGAGGGTGTGTGTTCCGTCTGATGGGGTCTTGGATATGGCAGCAAGGCTGTGTGTTTGCTTTTGTGGCGTGTTGATTTGTTGTGGCCAGAAGTTGTTGAAATGGCACGAGGCGAGGTGGAAAGAGGAGATGCTCTGTGTCATACAGGCCTGGATTTGAATCTAATGCACTAACAGGGGGGCTTGGGCAGGAGGACCCAACCTCTCTGTGCCTCAGTTTCCCCATTTGTGTGGAGGTGGTGCCTTTAGCTCTGAGCCCCAGGTGGCCCGTATGTGGGTGACAGTGAATGTGCTCACCCTGGGGCAAGGCAGGGTAGGGGGTAGGCATGAACTGGGGGAGGGGGCCATTGCAGTGCCAGCTCTGCCACCAAGAGGCGCTGGTTCCTTGAGCAAAGCCTACACTCTTCTGAGCCCAGATGCTCACCCCAGCCTGTCACAGGCTTGGCAGGTGGGATTTCCTGAGCTGACCAGGGGCTTGTGGGGGGCCAGGGTGGCTGGCTCAGCTGTCTTCCATTCCCATATTTGCTCTGTTAGAACCATAGAGCTGGAAGACCCCTTGGGGATTCTCCAGTGCAAACCCACCCCCTCTCACAAAGGGGAAACTGAGGCGTGGGGAAGGAAAAACGACTGCCAGGGTCACAGAAGAGTTGTGTTAGAGCCGGACCAGAACCCAGTCCTCTGAAGTCCAGTTAGTAGTGTGGGTTTTGGTATTTAGGACAGAGAGACACATTTCTGCATGTAACCCAAAGAGTGGGCAAAGACATAGTCACAAAGATGTTCGGATCTGCAAACCTTAAAAATCTCTTAAATATCCAGCAAGAGGGGAATGATGGCATATTGGTCAGTCACTCACTCACTTGTTCAGCAAACAAGTACTGAGTGTCTGCTGTGTGCTAAGCCCTGCTTCAGATCCTGGGACCCAGCTGTGCACAGAAACAAATAAAACCCCCCGTTCCTCCCAGAATATACCTGATAGTTGAGGAGGAGCATTCTCATTAAATATGTATGTGCAGAATTTTTTAAGTTAGGTGACAATGCTTAAGAAAAGTTTAATTTAAAAAAACAACTGAGGACAAAATTGCATATCACATATGGTCTTAACTCTACGGAAACAGTGAAGAATAAAAGACTGGAAGGAAACACATCAAAATGTCACCATTGGCCACCTGTACATGGTGGGAGAGGAGAAGCTGCCCCCATCTGCCTCTTTACAGTTTCCCTGTATTTTCCAAGATTTCTTCATTGTGTGTGCTTTTCTTTTGTGACAAGGAAATAAAGCATAAAGAAGCAAGAAAGTGTTGTTTCTAGCTCTAAGGAGACTCCCCCAGGTTTGGAAATCCACAGCTCCGTGAGAGGTCCAGAGATTCACTCTGCAGGGGCCACGGTTCTTTTCCGTGGACTGGAGAGCGGCTCCCCAGATAACAGCGTTAAAGGAGCTTAGCAAAGGTAGCCGCACTGGTGCCTATTTTCCCTGTGTGATTTCATTTGGAATTAGTGCAGCAAAAGTTAAATCACCCTGACCCAGAAATGCAGCCACTTTGCGTCTAAAAAGGACCGTTGTTGCCAAAGACCCGATGGGCACACTCCTCCATGGTGTGGCCGTTGCCAGGCTCTGAAGTGGTTTTTGTTGATGCTCAGGATTCCTTCGTGACCTGGTCACTGAAGATCCTTTGTCTCTTGTGGTTATTGCCAATGATATAGTCTGGGGATAGATGCTGTGTTTTCTAGAATCAAGTCCTGGCTTTGATGAGCCCTTTGAAAATCTAGTCTTAGTGTCCTGGAAAAGTGCATGTGGTCCATATTTATGGAGAAGTCACCTGTTGGACACCCTGGGTGCCTGGGTTGCAAGAGCTGGGTGCAAATGAATTGACAAGTCAGGCAAGGAAGGGGTCTACACTGGGGCAGTGGTCTGTCCTGCGCTGGCCCTTTAAATGGGCACCTCCCTGTCCCCAGGGGCAAGTCAAGGCCACAGCTGCTGACATGGGCAGCTGCTGGGGCTCTGAGCTGCTGGCCGGATACCCGACCCCAGAGCCTGGATTCCACAGCCCCTTTCCTGCACAGAGCCCTCCGGGGCCTTCCTTGCACCCCTTGGCTGTGCCCTGGCCTCCGTAGGAGTGGGTAAGACCCTGGGGTTGCATTTCCTGGGCTCCAGCCCCAGCTCTGCTGCCCACCAGCAGGGCCGTGATTGGACCTCCCTGTGCTTGTCTTTCCACCTGGGGATCGAGGGTGCCAGGTACTAAGCACCCCTGCCTGGCCCGTGGGGGGATCTCAGCAGCAGCAGGTGAAATGGCTGCAGCTCGAGGACACAGATGCCGGCCAAATGGTAGCTCGTGTTTTCCGATGCTGACCCGAGGGGACTGGCGAGGCTGCCTGCAGAGGGCAGGGCCCACCGCAGGGTCCCTGGGAGCCCATCTCACGGGTCCCTGGGACCCCAGGCGGAGCGTGGCCAGAGTCGAGCAGTCTTTGTTTACGCAAGGAATTTTTCCACCCCCGCGGTGGCGAGGGGTGTCTAGGGTGTCGGGCAACTCCCAGGAGGGGAGCTAAAGTGTCACAGCGACTGCGGCTCACCAGGCGCTCCCTCGAGGCCGGGCACTGGGCCAGGGACTCAGAGAGGTTCTCTCCCGTGGGTCGGAGCCCAGTGTGCCGGGCCCAGCACCCAGCCGGTGGGCTCTCTGTCTGTCCCGCCTTCCCGGCTGGGTGATGGATTGCTCCCCCGCACTGCTCGGTTGAGTGTTTGGTGTGGATGAGCCACGTGGGGCAGGCTTGTGAAGCCTCGGATCAGTGGGTTTGCACCGCCCACCTTCTCACCCAGCCCTGAAGCGTGGCGCCGGCTGCAGGCACGGCACTTGCCTGCCCACAGCTGGGAAGCCAGAGCAGAACCCAAACCCAGCTCTGTCTGGCTTTGGAGCTCACCCCCTTTCTACTGCCTTCTGCAGGGCTGCTGCCTGGGGTCACACTCAGCCCCAGGAGTGGGGGCGCCCCAGCCAGAGACAGCCCCCTCCTCCTAGCAGAGCGCTGACCATGGTGCCCTGATGAGCCCAGATGTCCCTCCCGTGAGGATCCTTGGACTCAGCTTTCTCCCCCCATCCCTGAGTTCCCAGGGCTTGGAGACAGTGGCATGGCTGTCACGGGGACCCTCTCCTGAGTCCACACGGCCTCTGCCCCTCCAGGATCTTCCAATCCGAATTCCCACTCAGGATCCCTGACCTCTCAGCCCCTCCAGCCTAGACTTCTGGGTGACTGGGCACATCATCTTCCCTCTCTCTGCCTCGGTGCCCCCATCTGTAAAATGGGGGTCCACTGCCATGCTCAGCTTTCTCTGACAGCCCCCCGCCCCTCCATGGCTCCCAAGGCATGCTTTGGGTTTGAAGCTGAGATCTCCTGTCGGGGAAGGAAGTGTGTCATTCAGCCTGCGAGGCCGTTGGCCGCCCTTCCCTGCCATGGAGACCTTTGTCTGACATTTGCTTGGTGCTGCCCTGGGGTTGTTATGTGGTAGTTTCTAGTTTCCCCCCTCAAGGTGGGGTCCCAGCAGGCCGAGGAGGGTCCTGGCAGGCCATGTGGTCAGTGGCTTCTGGGACGTCAGCTGGGAGCCCTGGGTTCTCACGGCGGGGGAAGGACAGGCAGGCTGAAGGCAGGGGCGTGAGTTCCATGAGGCTTCATTGCTTTCCCGTTTGTCTTCACCCATGGGACAGGGCTGTTTCTGGGTGGTTCCTGCCCTACCTGAGCTTCCCGGCTGGTGGGAGCCAGGCTCCTCACACACAGTTTCTGCTCCAAAATGATGTGTTGGTTTTCTCTGCCTTGTCCCTAAGTGAAAGGCTTCCAAGCCAAAGGGGAGCAGTCTCTGTGCCCTGGAGAGCACGGCAGCTTGGGTGACGCTGACCAGGTCCCAACCCCAGGTTCCCACTTACCAGCCATGCTGCTCCAAGCATGCTCCTCCTCACTCTTTGCCTCAGTTTCCTCACCTTCAAAGTGGTGACGACAAGACCTCCTTTTTGGGGTTGTTTGTGGGCTCCGAGATGATGTCTGGGTGTCACGGCCTGGGGTGAGGGGGTCCCCCAAGGCAGGGGATGACCTTTATCACAGCTGTAAATCGAGTCCAGTGCTTGGGGACAAAAGGGAAACTGCCCTCTCCGGGGTCCATTTCGGCAGCAGCTACAGCCTCAACTGCTGTCTGCAGGGTGCCTTTCTCTGACCCCTGCTCTGCTCCCTCCCCGCCTGCACCCCCTGGATGCTGGCCCCTTGCCCTGCTTGGGGCAGGACGTGGCCCCGCCTGGGTGAGGGCTCCTCTGATTCTGCTGTCAGCAGCCCCTCCGGGCTCCCCGCTCTCCCCAGGATGCTCCTTTCATTGTTGAATGACTATTTATTGGGCACCTGCTGTGTGCAAAGCTCTGTCCTGGTGAGGGGTCCCCAAACCCTTCGCTCATTTTCTCCCATAAGGCCCCCACACCCTAAATCCTGGAATTCCTCCTTTGCTCCCCTCAGAGGTTTAGGCAGAACTCCAGGGTGTCCCTGAGGCTTCCTCCACTCTTCCGTGCCTGTCCTCCTGTGCCAGTTGGGATGTATTATGTCCCCCAAAATGCCATGTTCTTTAATGCAGTGCTGGGAGCAGATAAATTAGCGTTGATTAGGTTGGATCCTATTGATTGAGCGTTTCTATGGAGTTATGACTCAAGCAGCTCTGAGTGAAACTTTTGATTAAATTATTTCCATGAAAATGTGAGCCCGCCCATTCAGGTTGGGTCTTGATTGAATCACTGGAGCCCTATGAAAGAGCTCACAAACAGAAGGACCTCAGAGCAGCTGAGAGGGACATTTTGGAGACAGTTGTTAAAAGCAGACTTTTGCTGACACTTTGCTCCGGAGAAGCTAAGAGAGGACAAAAACCCCAAGACCAACATTTTAAAGAACATGCAGGAGCTGAGAGAGGAGCTGGAACACAACCCGGGATCAGCAGACACCAGCCATGAGCCTTCTCAGCTAACAGAGGTTTTCCAGGTGCCATTGACCTTCCTTTGGTGAAGGTATACTTGTGTTGATGCCTTAATTTGGACATTTTCATGGCCTTCAGACTGTAAATTAGTAACCAAATAAACCCCTTTTGTAAAAGCCAGTCTGTTTCTGGTGTTTTGCATAACGGCGGTGTTAGCAAACCAGAATGCTGTCCCTCCCTCTTCTGAACCGGGGCAGTGGATGGAGCTGCTGTCCAGCGCTGAGGCCTCCCTTCTGGTCCCGGCTGCTGCCATACCCCAAAATGCCTGGTCCCAGATGGTGCAGGAGGCTGGATGAAGGCCCCTGAAGATGTCCCTAACCTAGTCCCAGAACCCATGAACGTGTCACCTTCCAGGGCAGGTGTGATTAAATTAGGGATCCTGAGGTGGGGGGGGTCCTGGATTGGCTGGGGGGCCTGATGTCATCACAAGGGTCCTTGTAGGAGGGAGGTGGGAGGGTCAGGGTCAGAGAAGGGGACGCAAGGGCAGGAGAGGAGACAGAGTGAAGACGCTGGGCCGCAGGTCGTGGAGTGGAGGAGGGGGCCGTGAGGTGGGTGAGGGGCGGCCTCCACATGTGGGAAAGGCCAGGAGCAGCTTCTCCCCTGGGGCCTCAAGGACCCAGCCCTGGGGATCACTTTCGAACTTCCGGCTTCCAGGGCTACAAGAGAGTACGTTTGTGTTGCTTTACGCCGCTAGATTTGGGGTAGCTTGTTATAGCAGCCATGGAAGCTGTTATGATGGCTACACCCCACCTTCCCTGCCCTCCCTGCCCAGTAGGTGTGGCCGGGGGAGAGGAGCCTGGAAATGTTTTGCAAACTGAAGACCATTCCAGACCTGTCCTAGCCTCCTCCGGCTTCTGGAGGCCGCTGGTGTTCCTTGGCTAGTGGCTGCATCGCACCCATCGCCGAGGTCGGTGTCTTCTGTGACCCTGCCCATTACTCCGTCTCCCTGATACAGGGGCCCTGGTGATGGCATCTGGAGCCCACTTGGATGATCCAGGATCATCTCCCATCTCAAGACCCCTGACTTAATTGTATCTGCAAGGCCCCTTTATTTTTATTTGCCACTTTCCCAGGTTCCAGGGTTATGATGAGGCTATCTTTGGGGGGCCGTGATTGAGCCGACCACAGGCTGTTCTCTGAGCCTTGGGCTTTGGGGACCTTCAACTTCTCTCTCCCCATGAGCTCTTTAGAGTGGCTGAGGACAGGAGAGGATTATTTCCTGTAGGATAAAACATGTTACTCTTAACTCAGCTAAACTTAACATCTTCCCAAACCCTGTGAGCAAGATACTGTCATAGACTCTGACTGCGGCTTCCTCCTTTCTCTTTCTTTAGGGGAGCAAATGTATTAAGCCGTAAATGCACCTGTGCAGTTGAATTCAATGATGCTACTTCTGAGAATCTCTTCTGAAGAAATGTTCTGAAACGCAGGCCTAGATTTATGCTGAAAAAGCCATTTTTTGCATGGTTTGTACATTCTGCAACCCAAATGGGCAGCACAGCTTGCTGGTGAGGTGAACACCCATCCATCTCGGCAGCAGTTCTCAAACCTTTAGGACTTAGGACCCCTTTAGCTCAAAGCTACTGAGGACCCCAAAGAGCTTTTGTTTAAATGGGTTGTGTTTGTTGACATTTACTGTATTAGAGATTAAAATGGAGGTATTAAAAATATTGGTTAATGCACTAAGAATGATGAACCCGTTGTACATTAATGGAATGGTCTTTTTAGTGAGCAGAGTGGCGTTGCTTTACATTTTTGCACATCTCTTTAATGTCTGGCTCAATAGAAGACAGCTGGATTCTCAGAGCCACTTCCAGATCCAATCACTTGTGATCCGTGTAGCCTCTGGAAAACTCCATGCTTCTCTCAGGAGACACTGAGAGTGAAAAGGGGAAATAAATAGATTTGGCCCACTAGCCCCTTGCTAGGGTCTCGGAGCCCCCCAGCAGTCTCTCAACCTCACCGAGGGAGCTGCTGATAAAGGAATTTTCTGCAGTTGTTGAGATGGTCATGAAGGATTAGTAAAAGATATATGTTAACGCTGGTAATAAATGAAGAAGACAGGATGGAAAATTTTATACACATGGTTTGATCTCTGCAAATGATGCAGGAAAAACACTAGCAGAAAACACATCAGTGTAGATTATGGGCCACTTTTCCTTTTTTTCTGAATGCTTTGAAGTTTTATTTTTTTCCCTGCTTATTCATATTGACTGTGCAAGCGCCAGGGTTTTTGCTCGTTCCTGAGAAGGGCGCGGCTCCCACGCTGTCCCTAGGGGATTCCACTGGGGAGCAGCTGTTGGGACGCGCCCCTGGCATGGGCTTGCTGGAGGACCGGCCTGCTCTATTTTCGGAGGTGGACTTTTGCAGCATGGACATCTCACGGGAATATAAAGTGTGTGTGTGTGTGTGCACTCTTGTGATAACCGAGTCTACAGTTATAAAAGTGAGGGGTTCTGCTCTTGGGCAGGCTCCCTGGTTGCCGATGAGGATTTAGGGGCCAGTCTGAAATTCCGTGTCCTCTGCTGGAATGCCTGCTCCCCAGTAATGCCCCAGAGAGAGCCGAGTGTACCCTGGGTGTGTGCCCGTGGCCCAGGAACCCCCGGCCACCGAGCAGAGCGCATGTCTGTGGGAGCGGTGGACCCATTTCGTAAACCCCGTAAACTGCCATTTGCGGCACTGTCCTGACAGCGGGCGCTGGGTGAGGCTGCTCGGCCCCACAGAGCCCTGTGGAGTGGATGCTGTTGCTCCCGGTTTACGGGTGGGGGCCCTTGGACCAAGATGGGGGCACGTTTTGCTCAGGGTCACATGACCTGTAAAGCTGAGTGGTGGAGTCCACCTGGGCCCCTCTCAGAGCACCCACCCAAGCGCTGCATCCCCGGGAGCTGGGTCCCTCTGGGTTCTTCTCTGATGAGACATTTTTAGGTTTTCAAAGTGCTTATACTTCTTGATGAAAGAGTGAGCAGCTGGTCATGGAGTAGTGGCCTGAGCACACGTGCCACCTCCTCCAGCCTCTCGCCTGCCGTGGGGAGGCCACTGTGGTCCCCTGTCTTTCAGGGACATGCGGCTGCTCGGCAGAGGAGATGGCGTTTGAACTCGGGCAGCCTTCTCCTGGGTGCTGTGCTTCCTGGACTGTGTCTTGCCTCCCTCCATCACTCGCATGAGATGTCAGCCAGCTTCCTGCTGGGGGTTCCTGCATCCTCCTCTCCTCTCATGATGGAAGTTGTCTCTGTGCCGCTTGAGTGTTTGTGATGCTCCGTCACGCCTCACCTCCCAGACCCGCCAGGCGCTGCTCCCCAGGCCAGCAGGACTGAGGCAGGATGTCATCCCAGAGGTGGCAGGTGGGTCCATTTGGGAAGGGACTTATAAAGAAACGGTACCTTTTCTTATTAAGATATGACCCACAGCCACCAAGGTTGGCAACTTGGAAGGAAGATCATTCTGGAAATTGGGGTCTTGCTGGTAATTGCTGTCTTCACCCTGAGGGGCGGGAGCTGCCCCCCCCACTCCTGCCACTGACACCTGCTCTGAGCTTGGCTACTCCTGACCCTTCCCCTGACTCCATGGCCTTCCCCTGGGTTGGTAGGTGGTGGTGGGACAGCCTGGGCCTCTTGACAGTGGCTTTGACCCGGGAACTCCCAGGGAGCCTTAGGGGGATGTGGGTGGGGTGAGGGGGCTTCTCGCTGGACCTGAGGCCTCTTCCCAGAGTGACAGACACCAGGAAGGACACCTCCTTCACAGCTGACCCTCGGCCCCTCCTGCCAAGGTGTAGCCACACTCTAGGCCGGGGAGGGTGGGGCAGAATTGTTTGTTTTATTGTAGTGTTCACTGGCCAGTGCTAGAAATGACCTTGATGCTGGCCTTCTGTCCAGGAGCTTCCAGGGTAATGAGAGAGGTGGGCAGTATGTGATGGCAGCACCCAGTTATGAGGGCTGTGAGGGTAGGCCCCAGGCCTCTGACTGGAGAGAGAAATCCTGGCAGGCTTCCTGCAAGAGGCAGCATCCAATTGATAGGCATTAGCCAGACGGAGCAGGAGAAGGTCATCTGACTGCAGGGACAGTGAAGGCAGAGCCCCAGAGGTGGGAGGGGGGTTTGAGGACCTTCCTTTGTGCCCCACTTAGGACTGGGCCTGGGAGAAGGTGCTGGCCCATGGCAGGGCCCCTGCAGTGTTTTCTGCCCCTTGTGTGCTACTCAAAGCATTGAGTGAAGAAGAGAGGGCTCAGCCAGTGAGCCCCGGTGTCCAGAGGAGCTTGGGGGTGGGGGCATGGGGGAGGTGAGGAGGCAGAAAGGCAGCAAGGGGACCCATGGCTGTGGAGATGAGGCACGAAGGGTCCTTGCCCTCGGGAAGCATGCAGGGGGCGGGGCAGTTGTGGGAACAGACAGTCACAGCAGCTGTGAGTGCCACACAGAACAATGAGACCCTGAGTCTCAGGGAGGGGTCTCAAGCCAGCACCCAGACCCTGGTGGCAGCTCAGCTCTCCCCGTCCCAATTCTGGGAAAGAGGGTCACTCACGCCAGGAATAGAACCTGCATTTCCCTTGGCCCTGCCAGCCTCTCGGGGCCCCGGCAGTTCTATGGCTGGCCCCTGTGGCTTGGGGGTCTGGGCCTGGAAGCCCCAGGACAGCGTCTCTGAGTGGCCTCTCCACCCTGACCCAGCGGTCCCTTTGCATGTCCCTCTGCCACCAGAGCAGAGGCCACCTCCCCTGGCCCCGTGCAGGGAGCCCTGGGTTTGCATCGCTTCCTGCTTTGTGCCGAAGAGTGGGAGGTCTCATTCAGCCAGGTCTTACCCGATCTCTGTCCGAGGTCCTCAGAACCTCCGAAAGCGCCGCCTGAACTTGGGGACAATTAGAAATTTCAAGGTGGACCCCTTGATGCTTTGGCTTGGGCAGCCAGAGGGGTGAGCCCCTGGCCCCACTGGAACTCAGAATCCCCCAGCAGGGGGAACTATTCTGAATTCCAGGCAGAGTGTGAGCTGCCCGCTGCATTGTTCCGCGATCGATCGCTCGGCTCGGCTCGAACAAATAGTCGGACTCAAGTCGCATTAATGCGTTTGGCAAAGGCCAGCTCCCTGGGTGCCCATGAGCCACTGGCGAGCGAAAATGAATTGCAGGAAAACACTGAACATTCTTAATCAAAGCTGGCCTCGGGGGCCGAGTGGTTGCGGTTCTGCGGAGGGGGACGAGGAGCTCGGGAACGGCTGTAGTTCATTTGCTCGGGGTGCTGTACTTCTCAGTGCACTTGGGTGCCCAGGATCTCAGGGTCCTCAGAAGCACTTAGGGCTCTGACAGGTCCCGAGGGGTTGCGGGGGACCATGCTCACACAGCCAGGAGCCCAGAGCCTTCTGCCCCCCCAGTCCCAGTCCTTGGGGGGACAAGGGGGCTGGAGATGGGGAGGCGATGTTCACCCAAACAAGGGGGTTAAGTGACCTTGGAGGGCAGACGCAGGCTCTCCACAGGGAGAGGTGTGGCCATTGACTTTAAGGAGAAAAGCAGCTTCAAAAGACTGCGCCCATACCACGCAGGCCTCTCTGCACCTGCTGGAAGCTGCCTGGCCCCTCCAGGTTGTCTCGGACGCCCCCCACCTACCCCCACTGGAAAGTGGGAAGACAGAAGTGTCACGCTTTCTAAACTGTGAGCAGCTTCCTCCCACCTTCCAAGCCTGGGTGCCTCTTTCCGGCCACTGAGGGGTCTTAAGGAGGGGGAACAGCCTCTCCTGGGGGGCTCGTGCTCACGTGGATGTTTTAGGGGAGATTTGATTATCCTGACCACCAACAGTGAGAGCCGCTGCGGCGGGACTGAGGGTGTTAGAAACCAGGAATGTGCTCACCTTGAAAAGGCAGGTGAGCCCAGAGGAGGCCGTCCCTGGGCCCCCTGCCCCCTGTCCCTGCGTCCCTCCTCTCTCCCCATTGTGTGCACATGCTTCACCCTACATGCCACGCTGGCCTGCATGGCCTTCAGTACTTTCTAGAAGGTGTTACTGATGGCTGCAGGGGCGAGTCACTCCTTGGGGGGCCTTGCTGCGTTTTACTCCACCACATTTTTTGCTGCACTGCCCAGTGAGTGGAGGGCGGGTCCTGGCCAGTGGGGGGCTGAGTCTGAAGCGGCCCCTGACTCGGGCCGGTGCTCCCCAAGCCTGCTCCCCTCCCCGGCCTCCTCTCTGGTCACTTCCGCACATACTGCCCACGTCCCAGCTGGGCTGAGTGACCAAGGCTCTCCCTGGATGGCCAGGCTCATCCCCACCTGTGGGACTTGGTGCAGCTGTTCCCCCTCTGGGGTGCCGACCTGGCCTGCACGTCCTGGGGAGCACCCCTGACCCCTTTGCTGGGGGGCAGCTTGGCAGTTTGTTTTCCGTCAGGGAGCCCAGAAGGCGGGAAGCCGCCCCCAGCTCGGAATCCCCCAACTCCCAGATCCCAGTCCCTGGAAGCACTGAGCACCTGATGTACAGCGGGGACCCCACCTGCTGGAGCCTGCTGTGGGCTGAGCCGTGTCCCCCCAGGAGACACCCGAGTGCCGTGAACGTGGCCTTATTCGAAGGTGTGGCCAGTTGAGGGGGCCAGACCCTCATCCGATGTGTGGCGTCCTTATAAGAGGAGAGGACACGGAGGGGCCCGGGGAGAGACCATGGGGGGCAGGAGTAGAGACTGGGGTGAGGTGGCCACAAGCTGGGAGACCGAGGACGGCTGGGCCACTGGACACTGGGGGAGGCCCGGAAGGACCGTCCCCCACAGGTGTCAGAGGCAGCACAGCCGTCACTTGCTGACCCCTCAATGCCAGACTTCGGCCTCCGGGGCTGGGAGCCCACATGTTGCTGCCCCCCAGCTTGTGGCCCCCACAATGACAGTGGCCCCAGGACACTAAGGCAGGGACCTGGAGCGGGCATTGCTTTCGGATACTGAAATTCCTCGCAGCCACCCCGTAGTCAGTGGGCCGCAGACTTGGCTTGGAGGTGAACCGCTGCTCTGGAGAGCCCACCCGATGAGGGGGTGCAGCGCAAGGAACCCCATCCACGGCCTTGCCAGCACCCCCTGCCCTCTGCGGTTCTGCCCTGTCTGCAGGTCCAGTTGTTGGCACAACTGGTGCCCTGTGGGCTAGCAGGCGGCTCTGAGTCGGGTGAGCCCGGTGCTGACCCCCTGCCCCGGCAGGCCTGGGTGGCAGCTTAGGTGACCCCAGAGTCCTCGCCATGGCCCTGGGGGGTGGGCTGAGGCCTCGGAGACGCCATCTCTTGGTGTCTGGGGGCTGCTAGCCAGAGTGAACATGCTACCAGTGCCGTGCACCCCCAAGGCTCTCGCGGTGATGCTTCCTCACCCTTTCCAGCTCCTGTGGGGGCCGGCCACCCCAGGCTATCCCTGGTCACCCCCGGCCAATGCTGGCCACCCCTGGCCACCCCCGGCCAC
>PVKY010002158.1:0-27143 GCA_004027775.1 Bradypus variegatus | reverse complement strand
CTGCTGAGGTTGGGAGGAGGGAACCCCGAGACAGAGGGGGATGGGGGGAGACCCCAAACGGAGCCCCGAGGGGGGAGGGGCGGGGAATCCCCGCTGCGGTTGGGGGAGGGCTAGGGTCCCAGTGGGGAGACCCGAGCCTCGAGGCGTGTATGGGGGGAGTTCAGTGGAATACGGAATGGGGGAGAGACGAGCGGGAACCAGAGGGGGTGGGGCGCCGTGGCGGGGGGAGCAGAAGGAAGCCCCGGAGATGCCGCAGGAGGGTGCGGGGTCCCGATCTCCGAGGGGTAGGGAAGGGGGGACAGTGGTGGAGACTGAGGGACCCTTGGGGGGGATGGGGGGTACCTGGGGCCCCAAGGAGTGGTGCAGGAGACCCGAGGGGGAAGGCTGGGCCGGGGGAGGGGGCAGGGGGCTGCCCTGCCGTGGCCTGGAGGCGGATCCGGCCTTTGATGTCGGACCCAGACTCCCCGGGGCAGACGGGGCGGCCCCAGCAGGCCGGCCCCTGCCCTGTCCGTGGCCATCCACCAACGGCCCGGTGACCTCTGACCCTCTCATCCTTCGGTGTCACCCCCCCACACGCACACCTCCAGCAATGGGATCAAGAAGCCGGCCCCACTGGCTCCAGCTATAGGACCCTGAGCCAGTACCCTGACCTCTCCGTGCCTCAGTTTCCCAGCGCTGAAAAATGGAGGATGATAATGATTCCCACCTCATAGGTGGTTGAGGAGTTTAAATGAAACATAATGTTCCTTCGAGTAGCACCTCCAACATAGAAAGCACCAAAGAGATTAGCCATGATTACTATTATTGTTATGTTATTATTATTACTAAGCTCAGTGCTAGTATTATGCTCCATGGGTTTACAACCTGACTCCTATAATCCTCCCTGTGGATTAGCAGAGGGGAGAATAGGGTGAGAATAGGTAAAGAGAGGTATGCACCTTGATCAAAACTGAAGAAAGTGGGTGCCCAGGAGCTCCATCAACAAGAAAAGAATATTTCTGTGCAATGTTGTAAAAAAAAAAAATCAAATCAACACACAAAAAATTAAATCCCCTGAAGAATACAATTTCAAAATTTTAAATCAAGACGGGATCAGCATTCCTGGTCTTTCCCTTTTACCTCGGGGGCTCCAATAGGTCTCTGCCAGGCAGCATTATTGATCCGGTCTTGATTTAAAATTGTGCTGTTTTATTCACCCGCTTTGCAGATGAAGAAATGAAGGCTCAGAGAGGGGACATGACTTCTGCATGGAGTTAAACCCAGGGCTTTGGATTCTGAACCTCTAACTTCTCTCCCTTGTGCGTTGTGTGAAGGTCAAGGGTGACGGCTATTAAGTGCTAACAGTTCCCCATTATTATTATTAGTACTGTTGTCAGTTGTTGTCATTTCATTAATATGAGCACGAATGTCTTTCTGGCAGAACCCGATCAGGTAGAGGAATTGGCTTCAAATGCTGCTATTTCACCAAGCAAATAACAGCAGCTGCGTGTACCTAACCTCCCCTGAGTCCCTGGCCCTGTGATAAACAACCTGACACCTGCCACAGCCCTCTGCAGGAGATGCTGTTTGCAGCTCCACTTTCCCGAAGAAGAGACTGAGGTTCAGAGTGGCAGAGAGTTAGCCCAAGAAGCAGCTGCAAGGGCAGCAGAGTGAAGCAAGGGTGCAAGCTGCAATGTCCCAGCCGCCTGCCACCTCTCAAGTTCACTCTGGGTCACAGGGAAGTGGCCACAGGTCACTCAGCTTGGTTGCCTGCTGTGGGTTGTGCCCTGGGCTCCCATCCCTGGTGACTGGGTGCCGGGATCCAAGTGTGTGTTCCTTAGCCGGCAAGCAGGAGGCCTTTGGCAACACCAGCCTCAGGGAGACAGGCTTCCCCAGCTGGGCACCTGGGGCCATGCCACCTGCTCACTTCTGCCCACAGCTATACCCACATGCCCGAGCTACTCCATGCACACTCACCTCTACACAGTTATACACACCCGGGGTTTGCACCTATGCTCGTGAACAGTGTACCCCGCTTGTGTCCACCCACATGCTCCCAGGAAGTGGGTTCGAATTCCAGCTTCACTTCTGATCACCTTGGGCAGGTGGCTTAACCTCTCAGAGCTCCCTCTCCTTGTTGGCCAAATAGGCCCATGGCCTTGTGCAAATAAGCGTGTGTCCACATGTGCACACACACACACCAACACGCATGCAGACATGGACAGAATCATGTGTGAGTTGATGGACAGATGAATACACACAGGTTCCTGGTCCCCAGGCCCCAGCTCTGTCTCGGGGAAAGTGTGGGTGGCCTTGTCAGTGTGTCATGAGGGACACAACCGATCCCCGGATTTGGGGACCAGGCTCCAGGGGAGGGGCTTGACAGCCAAAATACAGCAAAGATATTGGGGAGACGTGGACAATAAGATAATAATAGCTGACCCAGTACTGAGCCAGCCCATTACCTGCGCTCTCTCTATCCATTCTTGCAACAACTCTACAAGGCAGGAAATGTCACCATCTGCTTTTCACAGGAGAGAAAACTGGAAGGCAGTGACTTGCCCAAGGTCACAGAACTGGACAAGGTCAGGGATCAAACCAATGCCCTCGTGATTCACAGTTTGAACCTTTTTGTTGTTTTATACCTTTTTTTTAAATTGAAATATAAGTCCTATAAAAACACTCACCCATTCAATCACCATGTGACCCCACCATCCCACTCCTGGGTCTAGACCCCAAGGAACTGAGAGCAGGGACTTGCACAGATGCTGTTCACCACTGTGCATTGCAGTGTGAGTCACAAAAGCCCAAAAGTGGGAGCCGCCCAAGTGTCTGTTGACAGAAAGGGAGAAACAGAACGTGGCCCGTCCATGCAATGGAATATTATTCAGCCAAGAAAAGGAACGAAGTTCTGGGTCATGCTACAACACAGGTGAACCTTGAAGACATTATGCCCTGTGAAAGAAGCCAGACTCGAAAGGCTTCCCACTGTATGATTCCATTGAAAGGAAATGTCCAGAAAAGACAAACACAGACAGACGGGAAATAGATGCAGAGGTGGGGAGTGGGGGGTGGGGCAAGGGGAGTTACTGCAAAATGGGTATGAGTTTGGGTTTGGGATGCTGAAAATTGTCTAGAAATAGACAGTAGGATAGTGAAAGTTCCACGGTCTTGTCAATTTACTGAATATCAAAGAACTGTCCACTTAAAACTGCTAAAATGATGTTTTATGTTATGGGTATGTTACCACAATTAAAAATAAATCCATTTTGGAAAAAATGTACAGCTCCGTGGTGTGTAGTGTATTCACAGAGTTGCACACCCATCACCACTCATTCCAGAACATTTTCGTCACTCCCCCCAAAAAAACCAAACAAACAAATCCCATACTCATCAGCAGTCACTTCCCATTCTCCCTTCTCCCCGCAAGCCCTGGGCAACCACTAATCTACTTTTTTCTATAGGGATTTACCTCTACTGGAGATTTCATATAAGTGGAGTAATGTAATATGTATCTTTCGTGGCTGGCTTCTTTCACTTGCAAGATGTTTTTCAAGACTCCTCCAGGTTGTCACAGGTATCCCTTTCCAAGTTTGAATGCTGAGTTGTTGCCCTGACCTCCGACCTGGGCACCTGCTGTTCCCTCTGCCAGGAACACACCTTCTCTACCCTTCCCCGAGCTGGTGCCTACCCATCTTTTTGTTCTCTCAGTTGTTGCCTCCTCCGGGAGGCCCTCCAGACAGCATTCCCTGATCGCCCCTCTCAGAGCCCTGCTCACCTCCCCTTCCGGCACCTACTCCATGTTGCCACTACATAGTTTTTGCAATTATTTGCAAACATAATTCTGTAATTATTTGCTTCTTGTCTGTCTCCTAAGACTGTGAACTCTGAGTGGGCTGGGAGAGGGTCTGGTTTTCTCCTTATAGATCCATAGTGGCTGGCTGAGGGCCTGGGGCATACTCATTGCTTCATATCTGCACGTGGCCTAAAGATTTGAGCCTGAAGCCCAAGTCCCGTACAGATCGAGACTGACCCATCGATGGCCTTCTGTATCCCAACACTCGCCAACCGGCCTGACTGTGCTGGGTCTTAGCCAGGTGCAGGGACGCTGCCCAGCACGGGGTGGCTGGCGGCCGGCCTGGAACAGAAGGAACAGAAGGCAGCTGGCTCTGTGAGCCTGTGCAATCCTTTCCTTATCTGTAGGATGGGGATGCCGAGAGTGGCCTCAAAGCCCTGCTGTGTGAGCATGCAATTAGTTAAAATCCATAAAGCCCTTGGAACAGAGGTGAACCTGCCAGAGTTAGCTATTACTGTGTGAGTCAGCAAGTGGCTGTTTATCTGTCTACAGGCACTTCTCTCTACCTGGACACAGCATATGCATATCTACCTGTGAGCCTGAGATGGGAACTTGGCTCTTTGGCTCGCTCCCTGCAGACAGGGGTGGGGGAAGCAGCAGCTGTGGCTGGGTGGGCCGGGGTCTTCCGAGGACCCTCTGTTTGGAGCCGGGGACCAATGGTCATGCATCTACACTCACGCACGGCCGAGCCCTTGCAGACATGGAGGCTCCCTGTTACTCAGACATGCACACACAGGCAGGCCCCGTCGCTTACCTGCCTGCCACGCTCACCCACGCACAAAAATCCGCGCACGCAGATCCCGGAGCTCACGCCGACACGGGAGGGAGAACCCACGGCCTCCTCTAACAGACAGCCCCACACACACTTGCACACACACGGACAGATGCCTTTTTGGTTCCCTCCTTCTCCCACTGCTCGCACAGACCCTAGCACACGGCGCGGGCTCCAGAAACTTCGAATGCGTAAAAATGCGCACCCGGGTCACGTGCCAATTGCACAAATTCGCAAGTAGCTGAACCCCAGGCACGGTGAGGGCGTGAGGGGGTTACCGCTGGGGGCAGCTAGGGTTGCACCCCGCCGTGGCATCCAGAGCAGACAACCTGTGTCTCGGAGCGGTGACGGAGCTGGGGCAGTGACCCCCCAGTTCTCATCCTGGGGATTTGAAAAACTGGGCCTGGGGGTGAGAACGCACTTCCGTGCACCCAAGCACGCTGCTGCCGTCTGAGCGAGTCCCAGTCAAGAGACAAGAGTCAAGAATTGTCCCCTCAAGCTGCAGGCCACCCCTGGGGTGGGAGAAGAGATGGGCAGGCTCAGCCCCCCACCCTCCCTAAATAATGGTTCCCAAACTTCAGGGTGCACGGGAAGCCCCAGGGCGCAGCTGAAAACCTCGGGCCCTTCCAGTTTGGGGGGTAGGACCCGGGTGATGGTGGCGTCCCATTGACAAGGAAGCCACAGAAAGAATTGGGAGGCTTCCTGGGGACCACATGTGGCCTGGCTTCTGGAATATTCCTTCCTCCCTTTCTCCCAGGGCTCACCTTGACCCTCTCTCTCCCCTTGACCCTTCCCTCTGTGAACCACTACCAGCAGTTCTGTCCCTTGGGTCCCGGCCCGGGGATTTTGGCACCTACGAGACACCCCTCCCCCACCTCCGTAGGTATTTCCTCTCCTGGCCCCTCCTCCCGGCAGGAGGGCGTGGCCTCCCCGCTGGATTTCCAGGGTCCCAGCAGGGCGCACGGGGGCGGTGGTGGAGGGGTGGGGAAGAGGCGACCCAGGTGCGTCTGTGTATCTAGAGAAGTGGAGAGGCCGGGAATGATGACCCCGGAATTGGGCAAGGAGGAGCGTCTGAGATTTGCACGATGAACCCCTCTCCCGCCCCCTAATAGTGAAGCAAGATATCCGGGGACCCTCAGCGCCACACGATCGCCTCCAGAGCCCCGGAATGTTCCACAGCCGGGTCAACACCCCCTGCCCCTACCCCCAGAACCCACCGCCGTGGAGACAGCAGACAACTCACTCAGGGCCACTCTCAGCAGCCACATCTGGAGAAGGGGCTTGGGTGGGGGGGGCTTCCTTTCACAGCCCCTCCCCCTGCTTTCCCATCATTGTTCCAGCATCCGCGTTCCCACCCCACCCCCTCCTCCCGGAAGCCGGAAGTTCCCAGGCCCTAGGGCTGAGCCGGGGTGGGCCCGGGTTGGGGGCGTCGTCCAGTTAGGGCCCCCAGGTCGGAGCCCAGGCCGGCGCCGACGTGCAAGCCCGCGCGTGGGCGGCGGCTGGGCCACAGCGTATACAGCAGGCACTCCATAAATGCCTCTGGCATGGGTGCCTGGGAGCAGGGGCGGGGACGCGGGGGTCGGGCCGACGAGATGGGGATGAGGCCGAGCCCGCGGTTCGAATCTTCTCCCTGACGCTTTCTAGCTATGGGGAGCGCAGCACGCGTGACTCAGTTTCCCCATCCCTGAAAGGGAAAGCCGCAGCGCACCCCCCCACCACCACCACGTGGCACAGAAGCGCTTGGCAAAACGAGAGCCATTGATTACGCTTTCCCTGCACCCTACCCTCTCGCCAGACACTCCGGGGTGTGGAGAGGGGGCGCTGACCCAGGCCCCAGACGCCCCGCCCGCCCTCCTAGCAGGCAGGAGTCCCGGCTTCCTCATTCCTTAAATTGGATAATTGGAGACAGAGGCGGGTGTGCAAGGCCTGTCCCCCTCCTTTCCCCACCACGGGGACCCGGAACCTCCCCGGCGCCCCCTCCAGTGCGCCGTGGGCACGCAGCCCGTGCACACTGGAGCCCCCAGGGTCGGCCGCCCACCCCTTCCCGTGCGCCCCGGTGCCAGGTAGCCTCTGGTGCCCGCCAGGCGCGGTGTCCGCGGCCGCCCCGACGGGGTAGGGGGGTTAGGTCCGCGACGGCGGCGGCCCCGAAGGCGTCTCCCTCCCCGCTACCCCCACTCCAGGCCCTGGCGGCGGGCGGCGGGGGCCGAGGGCGGGGCGTCTGCACAGACCCTCCTTTTGTGAGCGGCGCCTTCCCCCGGCGGCCTGGCGCTCAGGGCGCGGGCACCGCGCCAGCGCCCGGAATAGCCTCCTGGCCGGGCCGCCCGCCCCACACCCCGGAGCCGCCTGACCTGCCCGGCCGGGCGCGGGGGAGTCCGGGCCGGGTGCGTGCCGCTCGGCACGGGGCCGCGGCCGCCACCTCTCGCTGGGCAGGCGCTGGCCCGCGGGCAGCGCGACCCACTGTGTGCAGACCCCAATCTGCATGCAAGGTCCACTATGTACAGGCCCCTGTCTGCAGGCAAAACCCACTGTGTGCAGGCCACCCCCACTTTGCATGCAAGACCCACTGTGTTGCAGGCCTCTCACCTGAGTGCGACACCCATTTTGTGCAGGCACACCCCGCCCCATCTATGTGCAATACCCACTGTGGGCAGAACCCCCCGCTATGCATGCAAAACCCATTATGTGCAGGCCTCTGACTGTAAGCAAGATCCACTGTGTGTAAGACCCCACCTGTGTGCAAGACCCATTTGTGCAGGCACCCTCCCCCCATCTGTGTTCAAGACCCACTATGTGCAGACCCCAGTCTGTGTGCAAGATCCACTATGTGCAGACTCCTATCTGCATGGAAGACCCACTGTAGATCTCACATGCAAGACCTACCGTGTGCAGACAAGGCCTTCTGTGAACAGACTCTCACCTCTGTGCTAGGCCTACTTTGTGCAGCCCCCCTGTGTGTAAACACTTACAACAGACTCGCACCTCTGAGCAAGGTCTACTGTGTGCAGACCCCGGCTGCATGCAAACGCCCACTCTGCACACATCTCCCATTGGCGTGTGAGGCCTATGCACAGCCCCTCTCCCGTGTGCAGGCCCTAGTTTTTGTGCAAAAGCCCATTCTGTGCGGACCTCTGCATACAAGGCCTACTGGGAGCAGACCGCTACATGTATGTAACACCTACTGCATGCAGGCAGCCCAGAGAGAGATTCATGTCTGCAAACACCCATGTGTGTGGGCTCAGGCATACTCACAAACACCCAGGCAAAGACACCCAATCCTTTCACACACCTTCATCTGTGCAAGCTCCGCATGTGGGTAAAACCCTAGTGTGTGCAACACATACCTGTATTCCGACATGCGCCAGGCTCAGGCATCAGGGTCATGCAAATATTTTCTAAGTTCAGCTGCCCACAGTGCAAAAACCCCTAAGCCTGCAACCAGAGACCCACTGTGTGCAGAGACCCACTGCGTGCAGAGGCCCACACGCTGATCTGGGGTGGGACAGTCTTTTGCGTGCCTCAGTTTCTCCCACCTCGGGAGTCTCTTCCGGTCTCGACCTTGAGGGGCTCCGAAGGTCGGGGAAGAAAGGGATGGTCTGCCCCCTCCGCCATGAACCCAGGCAGGCAGCGCTGTGGGGGGGAGGGGGGCCCGGCTTCCTGGGTCCTTCCTGGCAGCCCAGGGGCAGGTGCAAGGGCAGGCGGGTGCGGTGGGCAGTTCGCCAGCCGGCCGCTTCCCTGAAACTGGGCACAGCATCTGGGAGAGGTTTCCGGGCCCGCCCGACCACACCTGGCCCGGGGCACTCTCGGCAGGTGGGTGGGGTTGGGGAGGGCAGAGCCAAGGAAGGGCCAGGTTCCTGCCTGCACGGGCCTGTACGGGGAACCACAGGCGCCCCGTGCATGCCAATGTGTGTGCACGGAGGTGTGTGCACGGAGGTGTGTGCACTCCGGCCGGACACTTGCACCCTGCGGACTGATGTGTGCACCTGTAAACACAAGCGCGTCCTGGTGTGTTATGCGTGAACCACAGGACGCAGACGCGGGCCAAGGGTGGGATCCAGGGGGACGGAGATTTTTGTCCCCTTCATGTGCTGTGCGTCTCCAGCGCCATAGTTGGCGCTCGTAAAGGTTTGTGGAATGGACAAGTGGGTGAGTTACGGATGCGTCATTCTGCAAATATGTACTGAGCATCTAGTATGTACCGGGTATTGCAGATCAGGGGGGACAGGACAAAGACCCCTGCCTCTCGTGGACATTGCAGACTAGCTCAGACGGGTGCAAGGAAGCACGCACCTGTGCACACCTCAAGGTACCCACACCTTGATGAGGGAACACCTGAGCCCACTCCAAGGTGTTCACCTGCAGAAACGCCTGCTGGAGACGCACGCAGGTTTGTGCCCAGTTTTCCCACCCATTCCCTCTCCTCTCCTTGCAATTCTGCCTGCGCCTTTCCCCCCCTGCTCACCCCCCTCCCGAGGTCTCTGGGGGTCTGTGGCTGTCGTGTGGCTTCAATTGTGCCCCCCAAAAAAGACACGTTCAAGACCCAACCCCAGGTCCAAGTGAATGAGGCCTTATTTGGAAATTTGCACTTTGCAGATGTGATTGGTTAAGATGACGCCAAACTGGAGTGTGGGGGAGGGGCCGATGCAATGGGATTTGGATGGGGGAGAAAGCAGATCACGTGCACATGAAGGAGGCAGGGGTCAGAGGGTCGCAGCTGCCAGCCAAGGGAGGCCCAGACACGGAGGGGGGGTGTCCCTGGGCGGGGCGCGGGGACTCGGAGTCTCCCCACTAGTTCCTCCTGGGCCGCTGCCTGCAGAAGTTGCCGCAGACTGCGCAGCCGCGGTGGCCCAAACCAGGCTGAGGCTAACAGCCACTGCAAATCACTGAGAAAATAAAAGATCCTTGCACCACGGGGGAAACTGAGGCCCAGAGAGGGACTTCTTGTCGAGCCGGGGTGGAGGTTCCGAGAAGCAGATGTCCTGCCTGGGGAGGCCCCCATTTCCTTCCCCTTGCAGCCAAAATAGTTCCCACTGCCCGGGCGGTGTGGGGGCGGGGCTCCCGGCTAGGGGGCGGGGCCTGCAGGGTGGGGGGTCCGCGGCGGGGTGGGGGCGTCTGTCTGTGTCCCGGAGACAGACGCAGAGGCGGCGGCCCGGGGACAGACACCTCTGCAGACAGGCGTAGGCTCGGGCAGCCGCTGACAGAGGCTCAGGCTGGGACTCACCCCCCTTTCCTGGGGGGCCCGGCCACCCCCTGCCCTCGGGAGGGGGTGCTCCTGGGAGCTGCCGGGGCTTGGGCTGTGCGCGCGCGTGCGTTTGCATGTTTCTGTGTGTGAGTCACTGCGTGTGTGTGTGTGTGTGTGTGCATGTAACTGTGTAAAGTCGCATACATGTGGGCATTTGTGCGTGTGTGTACACGTGTTTGTGTCAGTGTGTGCCACACATGCATTTGTGTGTATGTTTGTGTTAGTGTGTAGAATTGTGTATGTGGGCATTTGTGTACGTGTGTGTGCATGCACCACACGTGCATTCCTGTGTTCATGTGTATGTGTTTGTGTATGTCAGTGCACACATATGTGTTTTCTGTGCATCCACTGTGAACACACACATGCTGTATGTATGTATATTTTTGCATTTCTCTGGCCTCTGTGTTCACACTTGTGTTTGTGGGGATGTATGTATGTATTGTGTGTGTGTGAATAAAATTGAGTCTGTGGGCATTTATGTGTCTGCATATGTGTTTTGTGTTGGCACGTGCTACATTTACATTTGTATGTGTTTGTGTGTATAATTGCATGTACTCAACATTTTCTATACATCTGAGCATTGGTGCACTATGAACACATGTGTCTGTATGCACACATGTGTCTGTGTGTTCACACATGTGTCTGTGTGTGTTTGTGTGTGTGTAGTGGAGAGGAAAGCCCCAATATGCCCAAAGGGTCCTGAGTGCCCAGATATCCCAACCCCAAATCCAAAGATCTAGTTTCACAGGCTGGGGCCCTTCCCACACAACAACAACGACGACTGCTGTAGCAGTGATAATAGTAAGAGCTACCCAGCATTGTGCTCTTGTGACGTGCCAGGCATTTTTCTACACACCTAACATTTATTATTATCTTTTTAAACTAGGTTAATCGAGGTAAAATTCACATACACTAAGTTCATACCTTTCAGATGTATGGTTTTTGGAGTTTTGACAGGCATGTTTAGTCATGTCACCCAACCACACTCAGTGGGTAGGGTGTTTGCATCACCCCAAAGTCCCCTTGTTCCCCCTGTTTGTAGTCAATGCCCCCTTCCCATGACCAGCCCCGGGCAGCTGCTGACCTGTTTTCTGTATCCAAAGAGGTGCATAAACAGGATCACATCATTTGTAGCCTTTTGAGTCTGTTCCTACTGCACATGAAATTCATTCATTCATGCTATATGTATCAGTAGTTCATTCCCTTCTTTAAAAAAAATGAGATATAATTCACAGACTATAGTTACCCTTTAAAGTATGCAATTCAATGGCTTTTAGTGCACTCAGAAGACTGTGCAATCATCACCACTAGCTAATCCCAGGACATCTTCATCACCCCAAAAGAAATGTGAGGTTGTTTCCACTTGGGGGGGGGTGGTTAGGAATAAACTTGCTGCGTGCATTCAGCTCCGGGTGTCCGTGGAGCACACCTTTCCATCTTTCTTGGATTGCTGGGTCTTATGGTGAGTGTACATCTTGCATCATTAGTTCATTTATTCTCCCCTGCGTCATTCATAATTGCCAAAGGGGAGGGGCAGTCCAAGTGTCCATCAGCAGCTGAAGGGGAAATGGAATCGGGTCCACGCAGACAGTGGGTTATCAGCCTTAGAAAGGAATGAACACTTTGGATGACTGTATGGTATGTGAATATATTTCAGGACAATTACATAAAAAAAAAAAAGGAATGAAGCTTTGATGCACGCAACCACGTGGATGAATCTTGAGGACTTCACATGGAGTCAAAGAAGCCACACAAAGGGACAGAGACTGCATGACTCTGCTTTCATGAAATAGCTAGAATATGCAAACTCAGAGAAACTGAAAGTAGATTAGAGGTTACCAGGGCTGGGGACAAGGGGTGCGGAAGTCAACGTCTTATGGGTGTAGGGTTTCTTTCCCCGGTGATGGGAAAGTTCTGCAATGGATGGTGGGGACAGGGGCATAGGATGAAGAATGGGATAAATCCCACGAATGGCGTGCTTGGGAGGGGTTAAGATAGGAAAGTTTATGTACATGTTTCCACAGTTCAAAAAGAGACAGAACAACTGAAGTGACAATGACACGTAAATGCAATACACGATCCTGGACTGGATCTAACAGTGGAGGAGAAAATGGCCAAAGGGGACTTTATAGGGACATATGAAAAAATTGGAATCAAGACTGTCAGCTTTATATCAATGTTAAAGTTCTTGAACTTGACAATTGCACTTAAGGCAGTTACAGAAGTGAATTTCCTTGTTCTTGGGAAATGCACAGGGAAGTACTGGGGGTTCAAGGGGCACGACGTGTACAACCTACACTGAAATGATCAGAAAATGGATGGACAGACCAACTGATACAGACGGATGGACAGACACACAGATACAGATAGATAGCATGTCACGCCAAGTGTGGCAAGATGTTAAAACTGGTGGATCTGGGTATGAGGGTATATTGCAGTTCTCAGTTTGTATGGGTTTCATATTATTTTTGCAACTATCCTCTAAGTGTGAAATGATTTCAAAAGAAAAAGTTTAAGGGGAAAATCCCTTTGAGGTAGGTGTTATTATTAGCTCCGTTTTGTAAAGGAGATCAGAGGCTCCCACGCTCACACACGTGCACACAGACGCACACAGAGATGCCACACACCGGAGGCCCTCCAGGATCCACGCAGACACTCAAGGGCCCCCAGGCCCCCAGACCAGCGTGGCTGTCCCGCACCCCACCCCACCTAGAGCCCGCCAGGCCCCACACCCCTGCAAACCCGGACGAGCTGCAGACACTGGAGATTTGTTCATCTTTCCAGCCGGCCCGTCTGGTCCTGACAGTAATTAGCTCCCAGACTGCTGGGGCGACGGTGAACAGGGCGGGAGTCATCGCGGCGGCCCCACGCCCACAGGCCGGGGGACCTGGGAGCGAGCGCGCGTCCGGGCTGGGCGAGCGGCGAGTTTGGGGCAGGGCGCACCCCCTCCTCTCCGCCCCACCCCGGTTTGGCGGGAGACGCTCCAGCTAGGTCCTGGAGGGGCAGGCCCGGGCTCCCTACCCACCCCCCGGGGGCGCGCATTCCACGCGGCACCGTGGCCCTGGCATGCAACCCACACGCCCGTGCCCCTGCACACACACCAGGGGTGCATACCCGGCAGTGCAAGGACGCAGATGCCTGCGGGCGCCGCTTTGATCGGGCTGGTGGGGTCTGCACGCGTGGGAAGGAGCAGGGAGCATACGCATGCGCACACGGGTCGCCCCGCCCCCTGGGGCAGCCCGGAAGACCTGCGGCGGCGGGCGCCGGCGTCACGGGTTTCCCTGGCGCAGGGTGGCTGGTGACGGCCGCAGTGGAAGGCTGGCCCCAGGCCGCGATGACATCGGTCCCTTCGTGTCTGGGGTCGGCCTGGGGGAGGGTGGCACTGGGGGGGTGCTGGGGACCTCCAGGAGACCCCGGGTGCCCGCACTTGCGGGGAGTGCTCAGTACGTGGCCGGCGACCCGGGTGCTGTAGATATCCCCGTTTCGCAGATGAGGAAACTGAGGCTCGGGTTAAAGCGCGCAGCACGGGCCCTATCCCGTCTCGGGGTGCGCAGCGAGCAGGCTCAGAGAGGGCGCGTGGGTTTCCCGCGCCACACAGCAGCTCGGGCCCCGCGGAGGCCAGGGCGTCTCGGCTGGCTGCTGGGGTGTGCCCACCGGCTCCCTTTGTGCTGACGCCGAGGCGGGTGGATTCTAAAAATAGCCTGGGACTAGGAGAGGGCTATTTTTAGCCCGGGTGGCTCGGCCCCTCCCAGTTCCCGGGTCAGCAGCCCTTGGGCCGGAGCCTGGGGGAGGTGGGGGGGGCTCCCAGTTTCAGGGTCGTTCATTCCCCCCTCCACCCACCCACACGCTGGGAGTTCCCACCCCACAGATCCCGGGGTCCGCAGCCTGCGCCCCTGTTTCCTGTTGGGGAGGAGGGGGTCTGGGGGCAGGTTTTGGGGGGCACCCCAGGACCAACCCCACTTTCTGCAAACTCCACCCCCTCGCCGGTGGCCTGGCCCGCCCTGGCCTTTTGTTGGGCTTGGAGGCCGCTTTCTATTTTGGGAAGGTGCTGGAATAATTGGCCTGGCTATTTTTAGCCACTTTGGGGATTCCTCCACCAAGGTTCTGGCTGCAGCCCCTCCTTCTCCTTCTCCCCTCCTCCTTCCAACTGCCCCAGGCCTGCTCCCCGAAAGGGCGGACGGGGACACACGGGCCCTGGAGCTGGGGTCTCCCCTGGGAATGGGGGAGTAATACAGAGTAGGGAGAGACACCCCAGTTTCC
Source organism: Bradypus variegatus (assembly GCA_004027775.1). NCBI lineage: Eukaryota > Metazoa > Chordata > Mammalia > Pilosa > Bradypodidae > Bradypus > Bradypus variegatus. The sequence continues at coordinate 13,037 of PVKY010002158.1, read as the reverse complement.
CTAGCTGGCAGGCTGGGGGAAGGACGGCCGAGGGCATTCCCCAGTGAGCCAGCCCTTTGGGCCTCCAGGAATCCGGCTACTCACCTCACAATTCTGCCTCCAGGCTGAGGTGGGGCTCCCTAGACACTGTGACCTTTCAGGGCAGTGACCCTTCACCTCCTTTCAGGGTGGTGACAGGTCTGTACGGCTGAGAAGAGACCCAGATCCCCCACCACCCTGGATGGGGGCTTCCATGTCCCCAAAGGACAGCTGTGTGGGATGAGGGGGAAACTGAGGCACAGAGAGTGTGCTAGAGTGGGACACATCTGAGGCTCCTTCCAGGGTGGTTTCATCTCTGTCCATGCCCCACCCCTTAATAGCTGGGGAACCCTGGGGTAGATAGAACCCAGTTGCCTCCTTCAGGAAAATGGGGTGCTAATTACAAGACGCAAGTGACTATGTTAATGATCTTAGAACAGATCCGGGCAGGAGATGGAGTTGGGGTGTGTGTGTGGGGTTTGGGGTTCCTGGAAAAGATGCTGAGATAGGTCTGGCTGGAGCCCAGAAGAATATTCTGGACTCCATTGGGCTCCACACTTTGAGACACCTCTCCCATGGCCTTCTTACTCCTTACAGCCGGTGAGGCTGGTGGGTGGGGGGCTGGGGGTCCCTATGCTACAGATCAGGAAACTGAGGCCTGGGAGTCATCCCTCAGGTCCAGAGTCTCATGACGGGTGACTCACAGGAGGCCGGCGTGGTCTCCTGATGCCTGGCTCTGAGCCACAGCGTATTCCACAGCTGCCTTCTGCATTCTCTCATCCGCTCCTTCACTCACTCGACAAACAGTCACCGGGCACTGTATGAGTTTCCTACAGCTGCTGTAACAGGTGATTACAAACTCAGCGCCCTGAAACAACGCTACTTTGTCTTACAGATCTGGAGGCTGGAAGTTGGAAATCAGTCACACGGGGCTAAACTGGAAGGGTTGGCTGCGCGGGGTTCCCCTCCACAGGCTCCAGGGTGGAATGGGCCTCCCTGCCCTTTCCAGCCTCTAGAGGTGGCTGCATTCCTTGGCTAGTAGCCCCACCTCACCAGGCCCTTTCTCCTGCTGCCTCTGTCGTCACATCACCTTCTCTCCCTGACTCTGATCCTCCTGGCTCTCTCTTGTAAGGTCCCTGTGATGACACTGGGACACCCAGACGATCCGGGAGAGTCTCCCTGTCGCAAGGTCCTTAAGTCAATCATATCGGCAGATTCCCTTTGTAAGGGACTTATTCTTAAAAAATAGTGTAAATATGTCCCAAATGTTACAGGGAATATACTTATACTAAAAAAAACACATAGTATAAGTATGTCCCAGATATCACATGGGGCATATGATACTAAAAAGCAGTGTAAGTATATCCCAAATATTACATGGGACATACTTATACTAAAAAAAATAGTTTAAGTATGTCACAGATATCATATGAGACATACTGATTCTAAAAAAAAAGTTTTTGTCCCAGATATCACATGGGATATACTTATCCTAAAACAAAACAAAAAACATAGTATAAGTGTGTCACAGATATCACATGGGACAGTCTGATTCTAAAAAAATGGTATAAATATGTCCCAATTATTACAGGGGATATACTTATACTAAAAAAACACATAGTATAAGTATGTCCCAGATATTACAGATATTAGTTTAAGTATGTTGCAGATATTACATGGGACATACTGATTCTAAAAAAAGTAGTGTAAGTACATCCCAGATATCACATGGGACAGACTGATTCTAAAAAAATAGTATAAATATGTCCCAAATATTATGTGGGACATATTTACATTAAAAAAAATAGTGTAAGTTCCAGATATTACATGGGACATACTTATACTAAAAAAAAGAATAGTATAAGTATTTCCCAGATATCACATGGGGCATACTGATACTAAAAAACTGTGTATGTCCCAAATACTACATGGGGCATACTTATACTAAAAAAAGAATAAGTTAAGTATGCTGCAGATATCACCTGGGCCATACTGATTCTAAAATAAAATAGTATATGTCCCAGATATCACATGGGATATACTTATACTAAAAAAAACATAGTATATGTCCCAGATATCGCATGGGACAGACTGATACTAAAAAACTGTTGTTTGTCTGAAATTCAAATTTAACCGGCAGCTTGTATTTTCCTCTCTGCAATCTGGTGAGCTTAATTATGAACGAGTTCCCCTAGGCTGAAGAGCATGGGGTCATGAGCACGTAGTTCCCGGCAGACGTCTCTCAGGGAAGGGACACTCCAGGTGACCTTGAAGGCTCAGGAGACCTTAAATAGTATCTACGCCACACGGAGATGAGCGCTGAGGAACTTTCCAGAGTGGTGGAGCTGGGCTGTGGGCCCGAGGTCCCCCAGGCAGGGTTTGTGGCCTCCCTGGAGGGTCCCCCGACCCTTCAGCCCCCCAGACGGGGTCTGAGGCCAGCTGCCGGGAAGCTGGGACACCAGCCAGAGGCGCCTTCTGAGAAAAGAGGCCGCTCCTCAGTGCAGGGGCGGCCTGATTTCGGAGAAGGGGGGTGGGACGTCCCCGGGCACCCCGAAACGGCTCGTGGAGGCGGTCGCCCATCTTCATAGAAAACGGCAGGAAGTGGGGAGGAAGCCAAAGGACAGCCAAGCGGGGGGAGTTGGTGCCCAGGGCCTGGCAGCCTCCCATCCTCTCCGACTGGGCCCCTCACGATGCAGGCCCTTGCCGCCTGCCAGCCCCTCACTCTCGCTGGGATGGGTTTTGTGAGCCAGGAACATCACCTCCTCCTTTCCCAAGCGGACGGCTCAAGGCCCAGGCCTCCAGGAAGCCCCCATGGGGCCACACAGGCCCTCCATGTGCTCTAGATGACAGCCACCACCATGGCTGGCCACGCATCTTTACTTCCTCCCCGTGCAAGTTGAATCTGGGGAGCGCAGTGTGTCTCTCCCAGAGAGGGCGGCCCAGGGGGGCAGCAGGTTCCCACCGTCTAGCGCAGCTCTCGCAACTTGAAAACAAACAAACAGCCTCCAAGATCCCAGGAGGGGCTGGCTGGGAGAACGCTGGCCAGAAAGAGCCCAGAAGTGAGGGGCACTTCCTGTCCTCCTCTGCTCCCAGTAGCTGCTCCCGAGGGGGCAGGATGAGGGTGGCTTTGGATAAATGGCACAGCTGGGAGCAGGGCAGCTTCCCCCACTTCCTCCCAGTGGGGGTGGGACAGCAGTTGCTTGACCTGATGGACAGGACTTGACTTTCTCTTCTCCCCGGACCAGTCCATTTCGGGCTTTCTGCCAGCTGGGGGACTCGAGCCCTACCTGACCCCACAGTTGTGCCCAGATCATGCCATGAAACTTGCAGCCTTCCGACTCAGAATTCTGCTTTTCCAGGGGTAGCTCCACTGAGCTTTGAGGGCAGGGACTCAAGATAAGAGTGTTTGCCAAATTGAGAACCTTTCTAGATAATTCAGATGCTCGGGGAGGAGATGGTGGTGGTAGGGGGCAGATACAACACTTGGCAAGATGAGCAGGACTTTTCCGGAATGTCTGTTCTCTGGAGTAGAAGCTCCTTCTTTATCTCCTCAAAGCCACATCTCTCGCCTGGCACTGTGGACAGGACTTGAGTCTTTAGAACAGAGAACCCCAAAGCTGCTCAGTCTGTAACTTCTCACTTCCTGGATCATAGAAGAGAGGAGCTAGAAGCCGTATCTGCGGAAACCAAAGGTCCGAGAAGGGATGTTGATGTCTGTTTGCTAAACCAGATCTCTGCCTCACACCCCGTTCTCCTTCAGTGGGGGCTCCCAGAGTTTATTCTGACCAGAGGAAAAGTTGCTTTCTTAGCATGGGGCTTGGAGTTTTTCCCAGAGTGATACTTTTTGGGGAGAAAGAGTGCCACGTCCCTAGGCCCGCCTCACCAGTGAGGCCTTCTGTCACCTTCTCCACTGTCAACCCCTGCTGGCTTCTCCCAGGCAGCTGCACGTGCTCCGTGGCCACCCAACCTGGAGATCTGGCCTTGGTTTTGATGGCCCTCCTCTCCTTGGATCCTCGGGGGGAAAACCACGGCCTGCCTGGGCTCTGGAGGACTTTTAGGAAGCCACGGACTAGCCGGGAGGGGTGGGAACTGGGGAACAGGCTAAGGGTCTGGAGGAGAAAGTCCCTATGGGAAGTGATCTGAAGCTGGCGGTGGGCCAAAGTGGAAGCCCAGACCGATTAGGATTGAAGTCATCGCTTTGATAAACACTTGGGCTTCTGCACCACAACCTTCTAACTGTCCCTTTAACCCTTTCTTTAGTAAGACAGCAAACTTTCTAATCATTACAAATAAAACACATGCCATGCCCGGGTTGGTTGGTGGACCACTACCCTTCTCTTATTTGACGTCACTCAGTTTCCAGAGTTCTTCTCTTTGGTGGAGTCTACTGGATCCTAAGGTTTACGCGTGGAAGCATGTTCAATGGGAAAGCTGACTCTGGCTTCTGGGAGTGCCGTCGGTGGTTGCTTCAGCTACCGAGAGCCGCTGGGCCCAAGGGGAGAGTGTTCTGGAAGCCATCCAGCTAATGGCCAAACAAGGTGGAGGGAAAGAGGTTCTGCCATTTCGGCCCAAGAAGGGACAGTTCTGACTGGCCCTTATGGCTGCAGAGCTCCCTTGGGGTGGCCTGGGACTCTCTTCCTCCTTTCCAGAGGTTTTGATCCCCAAGTTCCTCCCTCATAAACATCCTGCAGGCTAAACGCAGAGGCTGCTTCCCAGAGAACCCAACCGGCCACCTCCACCCTGGAGGAGCCGTGCTTGGGTCACGTTGGCACACTGCATTTCCCCTGGAGGTGACGAACCGGACATGACAGACATAATGAGAGGATGTTAAGACTAGTCTTCTGGAACTATCGCAGGGTCCCCACAGTTCTTGCTTTAGATACTTTGACCCGGTGTTATTTAGTGTGAAAGCTTCGTTTTTGTCGCAGATTATTCCTTTCATCACTACAAAGGCCCCTTCCGTTCGACTTTGAAATGGAGCATCAATTGTTAGAGGGACTTGGCCAGGGCCACGGACAGACAGGCTGGGCTGTTTCCACTTGCTGAGCTTCCCAAAGTATTTTTGAAAAAGAAGAAGAAATGACAAAACAGGATGAAGAGACTGTGGTGTGTTTGAAATGTTTACATCTGAGAAACAAAGGCATCTATAGAGGAAAAGAATATAAGACCCTGCAGTGTCATGATGCAATGACAAGATTTATAAAAATAGGAAGCCACCGTGCACGACGGGTGGTGTGATCTGGTATCGGGACATGGGTTTAAAGTTGCAGGATGAATATGGCCTGTCAGTCTCATTGGAGCACACTCTCCACTCATCATTTCTTTCAGAAAGAGCAGAAAAGTCTAAAGAGGCTTGGAAAGCCGGTTATGGAGCTGGATATGGGCCTGGGGCCCTCGATTCAGCATTCTTATGGCCGTGGTCATGTCCCCACTCTGTGCTTTTCAGGCCTGCTTCCGGGATCTGCCAGTTCTAGCTCTGAACATCTTAAAGCAAAAAGCAATCCCAAGTTACAGAGCAGCCTCATAATTCCAGAAACAAAACGTAGGCATTTGATTTGAAAGGGACGTGTGTGTGTGTGTATATATATATATATATTTAATTTACACCATCTCCTTGAACAAAGGGGCTTTGTCAAGTCCAGCCCAGCTGAGTGACTATTTTGGCGTGGTGTTTCTTAAGAGAGTTGGTTGCAAAATGCAAGGAGGGTTACAGGTTCCCTTGTTCTAAACGAAGCATCCTAGAAGCACCTGTATTGAATTGAGAGACAGGATTGGCTTCGTGAGCGCACGGCCTGTGCTTCTATGAGGGCCCTGCTCTCGGTTTAATATTCTGCTGTCACCATCTTGAAATGCTTAATAACTTTGGGTCGAGGGGCCCTACAAATCGTGCGGCCATACTAGATGGCTTGCTCTGATGCCGACTGGCCCGGGGCAGGAGTTCCTGGCCGTCTGTCGTTCTATTTATTGCGTTCCCACAGCTGCTTAGAAACACTCTGCACATCTTAGCTCAGCCTCCAAGGCTCTCTATGTTCTGCCTTCTCCTGGCTTCTCCGGTTTGCCCCACTCCTGCTCGATGCACCCCGAACCCGGTGTCTTGCGTGTCCCTGTATCACACCCCTTTTGCCCCTTGCCTTGCGTTCTGCAATGCCATCATCTGAACAGACACTTCTCTGCCCCACGCTGCCCTGCTCCTCGCTACAGGTAAACACCTTGCTGTCGTTCCAAGCTTTATTAGCTTCCTGCGGGTGCTGTTAACAAATTACCACTAAATGGGAGAAATAAATCAACCGAAAGCTAGAAGTCCGAAATTGAGACATCAGCAGGGCTGGTTCCTTCTGGAGGCTCTGAGAGAAGACTGGTTCCAGGCTCTTCAGAGCCTCTGGTGGGGCCGACAGACCCAGCGCCCCTTGCCTTCTGGATGTACCCTTCACCTCGGCCTCCGTCTCCACTTGTGTGTTGTCTCTGAACCCTCTCCCCTTTGTGGGATTTGGGACACCCCCCCCACCCGACCTGGAATGAGCTCATCTTCCCTTGATGACATCATCAAGGATACTACTTCCAAATAATGTCACATCCTGGGGACCAGGGTTATGGTTTTGGGGGATGCAGTTCAGCCTCCCACACCCATCAGATGTCTTAAAGCAAGGTGTCTTTGATGTAATCTTGTGTGGGCAGATATTATCAGTTTTGATTAGATTTCTTTGAGTGTTTCCATGGAGATGCGCCCCACCCAGCTGTGGGTGATGACTCTGATTGGATATTTCCATGGAGGTGTGGCCCCACCCATTCAGGGTGGGCCTTGATCAGTGGAGCCATATAAATGAGCTGAGGGGCAGAGGGAACTCAGTGCAGCTGTGAGTGACATTTTGAAGAGGAGCCACAGCCAAGAGGGACACTTTGAAGAAAGCACAGGAGCTGCAGATGAGAGACAGTTTGAAAACGGCCGTTGAAAGCAGACTCTTGCTCTGGAGAAGCTAACAGAGGACAAGTATCCCAAGTGTAACTAAGAGTGACATTTTTGAGGAGCTGCAGCCTAGAGAGAAACATCCTGGGAGAAAGCCATTTTGAAACCAGAACTTTGGAGCAGACGCCGGCCACGTGCCTTCCCAGCTAACAGAGGTTTTCTGGATGCCATTGGCCATCCTCCAGTGAAGGTACCCTACCCTGGACACTTTATGGCCTTTAGAAGCCAATCCATCTCTGGTGTTTTGCAAAACGGTAGCATTAGCAAACCAGAACAGACTCCTCTATTGCATTCTTACAGGTATCCCCCCCAGCTTGTTTTCTGCCTTTTAATCATGCACTTTTTGATACAGAGAGGCTCACTTTTATGTCATTGCCCCTATAAATGGTTTACACAGAGGAATTTCTGTTCTGTCCACAGAAAGAGAGGCATCATTTAAACCTTTTATTTTTATTATTTTTGTAGATGTCCCGAGCCCTGGGTTGAAACCATCACCTGCTGGGACTCTCACGTTGAGTCCCACTGGTCAGGGGACAGGGTATGGATGACAGGTGCAGCCCACCACCCCTGTTGTGGCCAAGCCGAGCCCCCCTGCTCATGGTGGGAGAGCCCCCACCCCCCGACTCCCCATTCGGGGTGAGAAGGAAGGCCCAGAGCCGAGAGGAAAGGAACAAGTGAGCCTTTTTATTGTGTCTTAATTCACTTTGTCTGAACAATTCCACACGATATTAAAACACTGCAAGAAAGTGCGGGGATGGTGTGCCCCGGGATTTCAAAAATCAGAAATGAGAACAACCGGACGGCAAAAGGCATACAGGTCGGAAACTGTCGGAACCGCAGGTGGCTTCTGGAAACAGGCAGCCGCTCTTCGCAAACATTTGGCCACGGTCTGGACGGACAGGGAAACGAGGCAGGGTGTCCGATGGATGGCATCCTTCCAGGGGATGGGAGGTGAGGGGGGCTTGTTTTTTTGAAGAGTGCTCCCCAAGGAAGGAGGACGGTATGGTGTCTTTGCCTCAGCCCAGAAACCCTTTGCCTTGGGTCACTCCTGCCCCTGCGGCGGCCTGATGGCTTTTCCTGGCTGCCCCCCGAGTGCGAGTAGGGTGGGAGCCTTTTCCGAGACCTGGTGACGGCGACCCGGGCATCAAAGGGGCCGAGTGACCAGGAGGAAAGACAAACACCTTCCGCTGCCTCAGTTTATGTCCCTGGAGGCCAGAGGTCACCACGGAGTCCCTTAATCCTTGGGCAGGGGCTTGGTTACCTTTGGGGAAGATGGTGGGGGGAGCGTGTGTTCTAGCTCCTTCCGGCACCTGCTGGAAACCCTGAGCCAGCTGCACAAGAAAGGGAATCGCCAGTTCTCTCGCCCCTGCCTGTTGTTTTTCTTTTCTCCCCCCTTACATCTCTGTTTTCCCCATGGCACGGTGTGGGCTCCACCAGCACCTCGGCCCCATTTTGTGGGAGGCACACGACCCCAAAACAGCGTGGGAGAAAAATGGCAAACATGCAACACAAAAGCCCAAGCAGCTCCCACAACCCGCGCAGATGGTTCCGGGCCACAGATGGCTTCCCGGCCTCGAGACTGACTCAGAGGAGAGAAAAATTGGATTTTTTTCTGGTTTTTGCCTGTTGCCCTCTCCCTCAGGACTGGGGTGTGGTGGTCCGGTCACAGGGGGCAGGGGAGAGGCGGCCTGGGGCGGTGTCCCCGAGGAAGTGGAGGTGCAGGGAGACGTGACGGCGGGACAACCCAGGGGCCCTCCTCGCTGGCCCCCCGGCCACCGCCTCTCCGGGCCTCAGTTTACACACAATGTGGGGCTCGGAGCTGGGGGTCTCTGGCTTCTGGGCAGCGTCCTCTCTGGAAACCGGGGGCTTCCACCAGGCTTTGTGTGGTCCTCGGCCGGAGCAGAAGGGCACGGGGTGCAGGGCCTGCGGGGCTAGGAGACTTCCGGGGGTCCAGCTCGGAGCTTGGGGTTCACTCCCAGCTCCCTGTGTCTGGGTGCCCTGGCCGCCCTGGCCTGTGTCCCTCCAGCAGCCTCTCTGCCCCCCCCGCCCCATGGAGACACAGGGATGACCTGGGCTTGGCACAGCTGCATCCTCACCCTTCCTCTTGGTCGCGCAGGGGGGTGGGTCCCCAGACTGTCCCTGAGGACGTGACCAGGGCTGGATCTTCTGTACCCTTTGGAGCATGGTGGCCAGAATGGACCCGGCCGAAGGGGGCTGCGGGAGACAGGACAGACAACGGAGCAGGACCTGGCACAGCATCAGGGATTAATGCTGCTTTTCAAGGGAAAGGGGGTTGCCTCTCGGACCCCTGCAAGCCACGCCGGGTGCCTCAGCGGCCCAGGGGGCAGGGCCTGGGGCGGGGCCTTGACAAGCCCCGCCCACAGAGCCCTGTACCTGTACCTGCGTACCTGAGTGCCCCTTGGGTCCCTTCCTGCCGCCTCTGTTGGGACGGGGTCCCCTGCTCTCTAGCCTGGTGAAGAGGAGGGTGCAGGGTCTGGAAGCTTCCCTGCCTCTCCTCATCCCAGGGTGGGCTCCCCAAACCCCCTGGTTTTCCCGGACCTGCCGGGAGCCAGGAGGAAGCCGGCACCCTCCAGCCCTGGCCTTTGGGAGCTGGCCGGGGCCTCACCTCCCACCTTCTCTCCACCCAGCACCCCCACATCCCCAGCCCTTGGGAGCCATCTTCATTTGGCAGAGCCCCAGCGGGGAGGGAAGGGAGCCCAAAGACCCGGGTAGGGGGCTTGTCCCTGTCCCCCTGGCTGTCCCCGGGCCGTCCCCTGGCCCTGCTCCCTAAGGCGAGGCCCTGGGCTCAGTGGCTGTCCAGGGAGCCCTTGGAATCTGATTTCCAGGGGCAGGGGGTACGGATCTGGGCTCGGCACTGTCCCCAGGTGTTTCCAGGTCAGCTCCTGGGGTGGCAGTGGGTAAGGGGGACAGGCCTGGCCGCTGGGGACAGGTGGGCCCAGGTTTGTCTGCCCGTGACGCCAGAGGACACGGGAATGGAAAGCATTTTGTCCCTTCCTCTGCCACCTGCTCATTTCACTGTCCATGTCAAAAAAGAGGAAAACCTAATGTTTTCAGAAGTGCCCCCTCCCCGCTCCCTGACACCTCAAATTCCCAAAACTGTTGGGGACAGCAGTGAAATCGAGTCCCACGAGATTCCACATCCTCAAGCTAGGCGCCCCTGGTTGTGGGGTGAGGGTGTGGGGGACAGAATTGGAGGGTCGGGCACCAGCAAGGAGCAAAAAGAGCTGAGCGTAAATAAGCTTTCATTTCTGGGATGAAGAGGAGCTTTTGGCATGCTGAAGTGAAAAGCGGCTCTGCCCGCCAGGACACTGCATTTTGCTTTGAAACGTGGTGATGGGCAATGGGCAAGAAGCGGGGGAAAAAAAACCACAAACAAACCCCAAATTAGAAGAGCCAAATAAGATCAAAGCCGAAACAACCCACATCCACAGCTCCTGCTTAAAATAAAACAAAACACAATTGGCAATTTGAGACGGACTCTTCCAAGGGGACGGTGGGGTCCTGGGGAGAGGGCAGGGGGCCCGGGGTCGCTGTTGAGGGGCAAATAGTTGGCATTTCATAGACAAAGCCCCCTCCCCAGCCCTGGACACTCCCAGCCCCTAAAACCCATTTGTGTCTTTCACATTGTCACTTAATTATGGTTTTGGCCATGAAAATCTGGCCTTAGCAGAATGGAATAACAATTGTTAAAGCAAAAAGAAGAGTTTTCGAGAAAAGTCGATATGGCCTCCCCCCTCCAACCCCCACCCCAAATTTTACCTCTTCTTAAAAAACATCCCATAGACCTGGTGGAAGCCTTTGCACAAACAGCCCCGGCCCAAACTGGCAATGGATTTGCTTGTCTCATCCCCTTTGGCCTCTTCCAGCTCAGCTCTGGACAATCCCACTGGCCTTTGGGAGTTTTAAAAAATTGTTACCACACCACTTGGGCGTTTGGGGCATCCTTGATCAAAATAGTGGGGTGCATTGTTGATCTTTAAACCAATCTAAAGCTAGAAGACAGTTCTCAACCCCGTCTGCATGGTTGCAGTGCTTTGCATTTCTTTTGGAATTAAAAGTTGGGGGGTATCAAGAGGGTTTCCTTGAGCTAAGGACTGAACTGTGCCCTGCTGGAGGAGAGAGAGAGAGAGCATGCGAGAGAGAGTGGGAGAAACAAGGCTACAGAATGATGCACGGTTTCTTGTCCTTAAAGGGGTTCTCGGAGGCGGGCACCCCAACCAGCAAGGGGTCACTGCGGGCGTGCTGCTCACAATAACTCATGAGTTCGGACGAGGCTTTGGAGACCTGTGTGTGGGCACAAGGGGGAGAGAGAGAAGTAAGAGAAGGCCGGGACTCACGGCGTCCATTGCAGCTGGCCTGACGAACGGAGAAACCCTGTGGAATATTATACAGCCAGTAAAAGGAACAGCGCTCAGAGACAGCGACGACAGGGAGGAACACTAAGATATGAGCTGCTTGGTGAAGGAAGCCAGACACAAGTGGCCACAGATGGTCTGGTTCCATTTGGATGGGGTATCTAGAGCAGGCATTGAGACGGAAAGTGGATTTGTGGTTGCTGGGAGCTGGGGTTGGGGGTCCATGGGAGCGATGGCTAACAGGCATGGGGGTTTCCTTTTGGCATGATGGAAACTAGTTCTGGAACTAGATAGTGGTGTGGTTGAACAACGTTGTGGAGGTACTAAATACCATGGGTGGGAAATTTTTATGCAGTAAAAAATTTCTCTAAGGGAATAAGGAGCTGTGTGTCCTTTGGCAGGAGTTGCTGAGATTTTGAACAAAAAGGATCAGGGACAGATGGACAGATGGACAGATGGACGGACACCCCAAGAAAGGACTCATAGGAAAACTTTTGCCTGAACCTCCAACACGGTCGAGGGAGTTTTAACAGCAGCTCCCAGGCCTTCCATGGGGACAAGGAAAGCCCTTCTGGATTTCACGTTTCGGGGGCGGTCAACCCCATCGGGGTCTCAGTGGCCTGGGGAGGGGATGGCCCCCCTCGGCAAGGTCAGCACTATCTGGATCAGGGTCGTGGAAAGGAGCAGCAGCAAGGAGATGAGGGGGGCCCACCTCGGCCGCTGGAAAGAGCTGGGGTCACATGCAGGGGTGACTCTTGGCCATCCCCCCACTTCTCTTGGTCATGCATCTGGGGGTTCTCTGGGTGCTGGGGGGCTGAAGGGTGGGGCTTCAGGTGTCCCAGGCGAGGGTGAGTGGGGGCCCTTCTGCCTGCCATTGGCGTTCCTCTCGCTGGGAGCCCTGCAGCCCCCTCCCACCCCCCACTTCCGACAGGCAACTCCATGCGGTGCAGAAGAGTTGGGGGGTTGGGGTGTGGAAAAGTTTTTGGTGATGGGTGGTGGCGAGGGTCGTACAGAATCGTGAATGGGATTAATCCCTCCAAATGGTGTGCTTGGGAGTGGATGAGATGGGAAAGTGTGGGTTGTACATATGCAAAGACAATTAAAAAAATAAGAGATGAAAGAGGTGATGACGATGAAGTGAAATATGTGATCTATGTGCGATCTAACAATGGAGGAGAAAAGGCCCCAGACAGTAAGCTTTACGTCAGTGTTAAATCTCTTGCCCTTGACAACTACAACTAAGGTTACAAGGACTGAATCTGCTTGTTCTTAGGAAATGTACAGGGAAGTGTTATGTGTTCAAGGAGCGTGATGTACACAACCTACACGCAAGTGCTCAGAAAATAGGTAGATGCACGGGTGGGTGGGTGGACAGACAGACGGATGGAATGATGGATGATGGATGGATGGATAGATGGATGGATGGATGGATGGAAGGATGGATGATGGATGGATGGATGGATGGATGGATGGAAGGATGGATGATGGATGGATGGAAGGATGGATGGACAGATGGATGGAAGGATGGAAAGATCAATGGGCAGATGGATGGATTCATGGGTGGGTGGATGGATGGGTGGATGGAAGGATGATGGATGGATGGAAGATTGGATGATGGATGGATAGATGGATGGATGGATGGATGGAAGGATGGATGGATGGATAGATGGATGGATGGA
>PVKY010002157.1:0-27157 GCA_004027775.1 Bradypus variegatus | reverse complement strand
CGTGGGACTGAGTGTATCGTCTTGAACAAAAGGGGGATGCAAAATGAGACGAAATAGAGTCGGTGGCTGAGAGATCTCAAATGGAGTCGAGAGGTCACTCTGGTGGACATTCTTATGCACTATACAGATAACACCTCTTAGGTTTTAATGTGTTGCAATGGCTAGAAGTAAATACCTGGAGCTGCCGAGCTCCGGCCCGGCAGTCTGGACTCCTGGGGATGATTATATGGTGGTGTAGATTGCAAGGGGTGATAGTGTGATTGTGAAAACCTTGTGGATCACACTCCCTTTATCTAGTGTGTGGATCGATGAGTAAAAAAGTGGGGATAAAAACTAAATGACAGATAGGGTGGGATGGGGGGGACGGTTTGGGTGTTCTTTTTTCACTTTTTTTTTTATTCTTATTCTGATTCTTTCTGATGTAGGGAAAATGTTCAGAAATAGATTGTGGTGATGAACGTGTAACTACATGATCGTACTGTGAACAGCTGATTGTACACCATGGATGATTGTATGGTATGTGATGGTATGTGAATATATTTCAATAAAACTGAATTTTTTAAAAAAATTCCCCCAATTCAATAAAAAATGTAAGCGCAGAGACCCAGGAATCTCAGTGAGTGCCAAGCAGGTTGAACACAAAGAGAACAATACAAGACACGTCATGATGAAATCTCTGAAAACTGGTGACAAAGAGAAAATGTTAGAGGAAGAGACACATATTACATACAAAGATTCAAAGCTAAGATTTACCACTGACTTCTCATCAGAAACTCTGCTAACCATGAAAAGGCTTATGTAAAGTGCTGGAAAACTGACAGACTAAAATTCCACATGCAGAGAATGTCTTTCAAATGAATGGAAATAAAAACTTTCAGGCAAACAAAAGCTGGAAAAATTTATTGCCAGAAGGCCAGTGCCATGAGAAATGTTAAAGGAAGGTTGTCAGGCAGAAGGAAAATGACATCAGATGCAAATACAGATCTACACAAAGAAGTGTGAATGCCAGGAATGGCAAATATAAAAGACTCCCTGTCTCATTTTAAAATAAAAAACAATTGGTCATTTAAAATAAAATTAATAACCATGCATTGTGGGGCTTACAACATATATAGAAGTAAAATGTAGGACATAAAGCACAAAGAATGGGATGAAAGAAATGGACGTTTACTACCGTAAGATTCTTACATTATAGTGAAGTGGTGTAATAGAATTTGAAGCTAGACTGTACTAAATTAAAGAAACATATTATAAAACCGAAAGCAACCACAAAGAAATAAAACAAAGAAATACAACTAATAAATGAAGAGGGGAGGAAAAATGGGAGTAAAAATATTTCGCAGAATCAAAAAAAGTAGGAAAAGAGAGAAAAAAGAAAGAAGAGATGGGACACACAGAAAATGAATAGCAAGAGAATAGATTCCAACTCAACCACACCTATAATTACATTTAATATTATTGGTTTAAAAATTCCAATTAAAAGACTGAAATTGCCAGATGATAAAAAAGGCAAAGCCCAATTATATGTTGCCTACAAGAAATTCAATTCAAATATAAAGACACCAATAAACTAAAGTAAGAGGATGGAAAATTATAACTTCAAGCTCTAAGTATAGAAAGCTGGAATGATTATATTAATAGCAGATAAAGAAGACTTAACAACAGGGAAGAGAAACAGGAATTAAGGACAAATTTTCATAAGGAAAAGGAGTTGAGCCATCAAGAAGACATCACAATTGTAAATAAGTATATATCCAATAACAGCTCTTGAAAATGCATGAAGCAAAATTGGCAGAACTGAGAAAAGAAATGAATTATATTTGGAGATTTCAACACCACTCTCTCAGTAACTGTTAGAACAAACAGACAAAAACATGCAAAAATACAAAAACCTGGGACAGCACTATCAACACTGTTGACATTTATAGAACACTTCACCAGGAACAGCAAGATACACATTCTTTTTAGGTACACATGGAATCATCACCAAAATACACCATGTGTTTCAGTAAATTTAAAATGGTTGAAATTATACAGAATCTGACTTTTGGTCACAATGGAATTAACTTACAAAGAAAAAAAACAAAGATATTTGGAAAATACTGAAACATTTGGAAATTAAATAATATACTTCCAAATAATGCGTGGGTCAAAGAAGAAACCACAAGGCAAATTAGAAAATATTTTGAACTGAGAAAAATGAAAACCAATGTATCAAAATTTATGAGATAGAGGCAAAGTATGATTAGAGGGAAATCTTCAGCTTTGAATTACTATATTATATAAAAAAGTAAGTTCTAAAAGCAATGATCTAAGCTTTAGAAGCCAGATCTTTAGAAGCTAGAAAAAGAAGAGCAAATGAAACTTTGAGTGAGTAGAAGGAAGGAAATATTCAAGAAGAGAAATCAATAGGAAACAAAAATAGAGAAAACCAATGATACCCAAAGCTGTCTCTTTGAAAAAAAAAATCAAACAGCTAAAATCTCTAGCTAGCCTTATAAACTTAAAAAGTGAGAAAATACAAATTACTAATATCTTGAATGAAAGGGAGGACATCACTATGATCCTACAGACATAAAGAGGGTAATAAGGAATATTATAAACTACATGATGCCAATTAGTTCTTGGATAAAACTTTGATGAAATGGCCACAATTTCCTAAAACTGATCCCAAGAGAAATAAAAAAGCTGAATATTCCTATCTGACAAAGAAAATCCAAGTCCAGATGGGTTCACTGCTCAATTACATCAAATCTTTAATGAAGAAATAATTCCCTAATCATTTTTTTCAGAAAATAGAAAAGGAGAGAACACTTTCCGACTCAATTTATGAGACTAGCATTATCCTACTACCAAAACCAGATGATCATATTATAAGCAAACAAAACTCTGGACTAATATCCCTCATTAATTAAGAGGTAAAGATCATTAACATAACAATTGCAAACTGAATCAAAAATAAAAGGATAATATGCAATGATCAAATGGTGTTTATACGAGGAATGCAAGCTTGGTTTAACATTTTAAAATCAATGAGCATAATTCACCGTTAACAGAATAGAGGAGAAATGGCATGATCATCTTAATAGGTAGAAAAAGCATTTCATAAAATTCAGTATCAATTCATGACAAAAGCTCTCAGCAAACTCAAAACAGAAAAAATGTCGCCAAACTGATAAAGGCCATCTACAAAAAACTCCCAGCTGTTGTCACAACTGATGACATTTTCCCTAAATAAAGCAAGGGTTTCCAGTCTCACCCTCCTATCCTATACTTACTTAGTGCCCTAGCCAGTACAGGAAGGCAATAAATAAATAAATTAATAAATAAATAAAAGGCCTCCATATTTAAAAGGAAGAAGTAATTCTCTTTTTATTTGCAGATGATATGATCATCTCTGTAGAAAAATATTGGGACTCAACAAAAAAGCACTAGAACAAAAAAGTGAGTTAGCAAGGTCAACACACAAAAACCAATTGCATTTCTGTAAACTGAAAATAAACTAGTAGTAATGAAATGCCAAGAAATCCAATTATGATAGCATTAAAGTGTGAAATAATCAGTGATAAATTTATCAATATATATTCAAGAACTTTACACTGACAACTACAAAACATTGAGAAAAATCACAGGAAACCCAAACAAATTGAGATTATATTATGTTCATAAATCAGAACTCAATATTATTAATTCTTCCCAAATTGCTCTATAGATTAGTGTAATTTCACTCAAAACCCCAGCAGATTTTTAAATACAAATTTATTTTAAAATTCAGAGGACCTAGAATGAGCAAAACATTTTTGGAAAAGAAGAAATCGAAGGACTTACACTGCCTTATTTCAAGACTTACTATAAACTTACAGTAATCACGACAGCACGATATTCCTGTTTAAGCATGCGTATCAACAGAATAGGATGTGAAGTTCAGAAAAAGATGTGCACATATATGGTCAACTGGTTTTTGAGAATGGTTAGTGGTAGTTCAGTGAGGGAAAGGATTGTGTTTGCAACAAAAGGTGCTGTAACAACTGGACATTCATAGAAGATAAATAACACTCAATTCTCCGCTCCCATGAAGGTGGACAAGACTTAGTGATTTGCTTTCGAATAACAGAGTAAAAGGGGAAGAGAGTAAGTTTAGAGTGGAGAAGCCAGTGATGGCTTGTGGATATAAGGTACCCCCTGACATGACGGGGTGAGATGGGCACTTGACATCTCTGTGTTCTTTCCGAAACCCACACCCTTGGTCTGCGCACACACACAAAAAAGATAGACAAACCCAGATTGAGGGATGTTCTATAGGATACCTGACCAGTGCTCCTCAAGATGTCCAGGGCCAGGACAAAGACCAAGAAATTGTCACAGACATGAGGAAATGGGAAGATGTGGCAACTAAACAGAGTGTGGAACTCAGGATAGGATTCTGGGCATTAATGGAAAAACTGGTAAAGTCCAAATAAAGACTGGAGTTTAACTAATAGTAATGTTTAAAATATATGTTATATGTGTAAAATTTTGAAAAAATTTTAAATAAAAATACATACATAGACACACATATAAGACAATATATGTATCCAAAATGTATCAAGAATACTCACGACTAAATAACAAGAAGAAAATCAACTCAACAACAAAATAACAACAAAAATTAAAAATGTGAACAGATACTTCATAAAAGAAGAAAAATGAGTGGTCACTAAACACATTAAAAGATGTCCACCATCATTAATCATAGCGGAATTTAAATTAAAACTATAATCCAATCCCACCACACGCCCATTAGAATGGTTAAAATTTAAAGCGACTGACAATATCACGTGTTGATGAACGGGTGAAGCCACTGGAACTCTCTTACACTGTTGATGGGAATGAAAAATGGCACAGCCACTTTGGGAAAACATTTGGCAGTTTCTGATAAAGTCAAACATATGCTGAACCATACCATTTGGATAAACTGAGGTATTTATCCAAAAGAAATGAAAAATAAATGGCTCCACAAATACTTACACAGAAATGCTCATACCAGCTTTAATCATAAAAGCCCCAAACTGGAAACAATCCAAAAGCCTACCCAGGTGAATGGAAAAAACCTCTTGGGAGAGTTTCAGCAATAAAAAGGAAGGAACTTTTGATACAGCAACATAGATGAGTCTCAAAAACATTATGCTTAGTCAAAGAAGAGTAAACATACAATGTGATTCCTTTTATGTGAAACTCTAGAAGAGAAAAACTAATCGCTAGGGGGAGGAAGCCGGTTGGCTGTTGACTGAGGCCAGGAGTTGGGGGGGGAGGGGACTACGGGAAGGGCACGAGATCCCTTTTCTGAGTGATGTTAATGTTGTGTCTTAATTTTGGTGATGGTTACAAGGTGTATAAAATTTTCCAAAGTCATAAAAACACCCACTTAAATGGGCATTTTATTGTGCATAAATCAAATATAAATAAAAGTAATTTTAAAAACCCCAAGGAAATGAGGTTAAAAACCCAGCACCCCCGACTGGATGAGGCGTCCTGAGCGCTGAGGTTTGCGGAAGGCCTGGGCTGTGGGCAGGCAGGCACCGGGCCCAGAAGGATGTCAGTGGAAAGTCTCCCAGCGTCTCCTAAATCCAGGGTTGGGAGCAGGGGGTCCCTGAGCCTCACCGTGGTGGTACAAGGCTTTAGATTCTGT
This sequence comes from Bradypus variegatus, assembly GCA_004027775.1. NCBI lineage: Eukaryota > Metazoa > Chordata > Mammalia > Pilosa > Bradypodidae > Bradypus > Bradypus variegatus. The sequence goes on along the minus strand of PVKY010002157.1, from coordinate 21,489 downwards.
AGTAGGATAGGGTTTAGACCAAAATGTTTAACAAACGTATATTCAGTCACAGGGGCAGACTCAAGTAATTTTTTCTATTTTTCATTAAAAAACAATAGCAGGGTCTTACCAGAGAGCTGCTTGATGACCACAGGCCTCACTTTGTAAGGGGTGCTGCAAAAGAGAAGACGGTTCCACTGAAAGGGGCTGGCAAGGACGTCACTGCCTGTCTGGTATGAGACGGGTGTTCGGGGGTGGAGTGAAATGGGATGGATTAGTGCTTTGCTTGGTTTTAAATTAGTTTCTCTGGGCATTCTGAGTTTCTTCATGCAGTTGAATTCTCAACACTGTAGATACGTCACATAAATGATGAATTCCTTGATAATGTTCAGATCTGGTCAACAAAACAAACTTCATCCTGGGGTGCTGCTACTGGCCACAGGTGTAGAAACAAACCCGGATCAGCAAAGACCCCGACAGAACCGCCTCTGCCCCTTCTAACCCTTGCCTGACAAGCATGGGCTCTCTCTGCTTTGCTTTGTTTGAGCTCATAGTGACTGCATCCTCCACATCAACAGCAGAGGATGGTGTCAACAACTCAGTTGAAAATGCACCGACATCTTGGCACTGCCACCCCCCCCACCACTCCCAGTGTGTTGGTTTGTATATTTATGTCCCCAGAAAAAGCCATATTCGTTAATGCATTCATGTAGGGGTAGACACATTAATGTTGATTGGGTTGGAACCTATTGGTTCAGTGTCCGTGGAGATGGGACCCACCCAACTGTAGGTGGTAACTTTGATTGGATAATCTCCATGGAGTCATGGCCCCGCCCATTCAGCGTGGGCCTTGTTTAGTTCACTGGAGCACTATATGAGCTCAGACAGAAGGAGCTCAGAGCAAGCTGGAGCTGAGACAGACATTTTCAAGACGGCCGTTGGAAGCTGATGCAGACACTGTGGAGACGCCATTTTGAAATGCAACCTGGGAGCAAGCAGGTGCCAGCCACGTGTCTTCCCAGCTAACAGGTTTTCTGGATGCCATTGGCCATCCTCCATGGAAGGTATCTGATTGTTGATGACTTACCTTGGACACGCTATGGCCTTAAGAGTGTACCTTTGTAACCAAATAACCCCCTTTTATAAAGGCCAGTCCATCTCTGGTGTTTTGCATCCCAGGAGCATTAGCAAACCGGAACACCCAGCAATCCTGAAACCCACAGTGGAGGCCGAGAGAATATTGACAACACATTTGTAAACAAAAGGATCTCCCGCAAAGGAGTAGAAAAGACAATTAAGCCAGTGCAAAAACTGGCAAAGGAAAGGAACCGCCATTAGCCAGATAATTTAAAAAGAGGTAAATCTCAAGAGAGACACTATTTTTTGACCCAGCAGCTTAGTAAAATTTACAAAAACTGATAACAGGAGTGTCACAAGGCACAGAGAAATAGGCTTATGCAGATTTTGCCATTGGGAGTAGGAATTTTAACACATATTAAAATTTAAAATATGTACGTTCTTAGCAAATGAATTTAGGAACAAATGTATCCCAATCAAACACTAAGACATGGGGATATATCCAGATGCCATTTGTTCATGTCATTCATTTGTTCATTCATTCATTCCACAATATTTATTGAGTGCCTACTCTGGTGATACAATTATGAGCAAGGCAGAAATTTCTCTGCCTCATGACACTGGCATGCCAAATTCAAGCACACGGGAAGAGCACGTATTCCACATTGGGTGGCTGAGCACTAGGTACTCTGGCCACCCATCAGTTGGGATGGTTGAGCACATTAGTTGTACCACGGAGTGTTCTTCGGCTGTTAAAACGGTGGCGGTAAGTGTACAGGTATTGGCCTGCAGGGACACCCATGTCATCTTAGTGGGTGAAATCAGCAAGTTGCAGAGAATGAGCCCATTTCTGGAAAAGGAAAGCACAGACAATATGGAAGGATTCACACCCCAGCCTGCTGGAAGTGACTCATGGGGGTAATCACCTGCGGATTTATGGTTATGGGAAGCAGGTGAAGCACACTGTGGGCAGAGGACTCTGGGTGGCGGACAGACAGCCCCAGGGTGACTGGAGTTCATGCCTCGCCCCACGAGGGGCCCTAACTTGCTTGGGGCACGGCAGGGAGCCATTAACCTCCCGCCGCCACGAGTGCCCCGCTCCTGCTTCGAGGTCTCCTGCACGGTGGTCGTTTGGAATTTGGAGCTCATTTCTCCCCCGAGGCGGCACTTGAAGTGAGGTTGGGAGGCCCAGACCACAGGAGCCTTCCTTCGACCCCACGCAGGCTGAAGTGTGGCACAAGGGGAGGGTGGGGTGCCTCCGAGGGGCACGTGTCCCCTGGGGCTGGGGGTGCCGCTGCTTCCCCTTGCAGGGAGGGGGGGCAGGGCCTGGTGCGGAGGGGCCCTCGGTCAGCCTCAGCCTGACGGCCCCCCTCAATGGTCTGGCGCCTGTGCGGGCAGATTACCCGCCATCCCACCCGATTCCCCAGCAGCCCCCAGCCTCACAGCTCTACGGGGAGCCCCAACCTTGGAGAGGCCGGCAGCTCGCTGGCCAGCAGGACGCGCCAGGCTGTCCTCCGGATCTCCGCCCCAGCGCTGCCCCATGACGGAAAGGAGTCGGGTGCTCATGCTGGGGAGGGAGGGGCGTTAAGGGGGTGCTGGAGAAAGCAGGGGACATGGTGGTTTCCTCTTTCCCTCTGCCCTTCAGTGGAAGAGGCTTCCCCGCCCTCCCTCCCTCCTTACCCCCAGCCCCTCCCCGCATTGCTCCTCTCCCTCCCTTCCCTTGTGGGACAGCAAGAGCTTTTGTTTCATTGCCTCCTGCCCCTTGTCCCCTAAGATCAACGTTGGGCGACAGGGAGGCAAGGGTGGGAGGAAGAACATTGCCTCCGCCTGGCAGGGGTGGGGTGGGGATGGGGGTAGAGGAGAGGGTGTCCCGACAACTTGTCCCACGTGTGAGATGTTGAGGAGGGGCTCCCCACGACCCTGAGGAGAAGACAGGCTACAAAGAGATCCTGCCAGCGCTAGGTGACCCTGGGGCTTCTCGTCAACCTGAACGGAGCCCACCTGCAGCCTCACAGGCCATGTCTACCTGCTGAAGCCCCCCCAGTTCACCCCATCAGCAGGATCCGGGAACGGCCGATCATCCACCAGACAAAGGGGACGCGGCAGCGGACTGGACCCTGAGGCTGTCCCGGTGCTCTAAGCAGCCACAGGGCAATCACCTTCCAGGCAATTGGGTCAAGAGTCCTGGCCTGAATTTCTTGGCCACTCAAGCTCTGTCTTGGCTCCTGGTTCCTTAATCCTCTCGACTTCGCACGATGGCACTACTTCTCAGAGAGCTGTTCTACTGACTCTGTGATTGAACAGACTCTTGGCCTGGTCTAAATTTAGTTATAACTTTATAATTTTCTTCCTCAACAACAATAAAATATCCACTCCCTCTTTGAAAGGGACACACTTGCCATGAACTTTTATTGTATTTGTCTTTTTTCATAATTTAATCGCCTGGGCTCTAAACCCTCGTTTAAAGCCGTGTGGTGGGGGAAGGAGGCCTGGAGCTGTCACCTGGGAGGCGTGGGTCCTAGGAGGCGGGAATGACCTGGGAATGACTTGTGAGCACACAGCCATTTGCACCCAGTAGAGCACGGATTACATCACAACGCAGCTAATACTGAACCGAAAGGAGCCTCTGTGCTATGCTGCACGCGCGGCGGGTCATGCTGGCCCTGTCTCCTCTCCACGCGCCCGTCCGTCTGCCTCACGGCTTCTCACACTGCTTGAGCATCTGTTTTTCTCCTCTGACAAGGGTCTTGAAGCAGTAGAAGCAGAAAGATAGAGTTGTCGAGAAGCAATGCCTTCGTTAGCCAGGCTCGACCCGGGCTCAGAGAGGAAACCTTCCACCAGATAGCTCAGGGCCCCTCCTATGGGGAAAAGTGTAGCGTTACCGGATCGACTAGGATCTATTTGTATTTGTTGGTCATTAGGAATATAGGGTTACTTCATAATCAATTATCTTTCTTATCAGTTTCCAAAGAAGAGCCAAAACGAGTACGTCTATTGCTACACCGGAGTCCTTCTGAGTTACATAAATGGGTTTCTTTAGGTGCCGGTCAATGTTCTCCTGACTGGAGCAAACACTCAGAACAACTAGGCAGGACTAAGGAAACCCAAGCTCCCAGATGCTGGTTGGCAGAGAGCAGAGGGCAGGAACACAGATGGTACAGAGAGCCCTGAAAGAGCTCGGGATGCTTGCAGAAGGGCAGGGACCCTTTCAGTTGGCCGGCGGCCTCCTGGAGGTCGGCAGACTTGGAGACAAGAACTGCAGACTGGATTTAGGCCAGACGGTGAAGGAACTTGCCTTCCAGCTGCAGGAGTCTGGCCCTGTCCCGTGGCTCAGGGGACACTGGAGAACTCTGTGCTGGGAAGGGATGCGGTGAAACTCGTGTTCGAGGCTGATTTTCCTCGTAGCCAGGAAGGACTTGAGTGAGGGGCAAGTGGAGGCACACACCGGGGATCTGTGCATTCGGTAGCGTGGACTCGAGATGTGGTGGCTGGAATCAGGGTTGGCTGTGGCAACTGCACAGGAAGCAGTTAAGTCGAGAAGCATTTTGAAGAAGAGTTGAAAGGTCAGGAAAGGAGGGAATGGGCAGTTAGGGCAATATGGGTGCAGAGTTTCTGTTTGGGGCAAAGAAAATGTTTCTTTAGTGGACAGTGGTGATGGTAGTGCAACACCGTAGAAGTGGTTAACACGGGACATTTTGAGTTGTATACGTGTTACCACAATAAAAAGTGATCATAAAAGGAGTCACAGTATTTGGACTGAAACAAGAAACAGGGAAGGAGCCAAATGGTTTAGGCACAAGAGATGGGGCAACCGGGACCAGCCGTTCTGCCCGATAACTGGGCATCATGGTGAGCCTTGGGGTTTGGAGAGGAGATCAAGAGAGGCCTGCGCTGCGAGCAGACAGCTGGAAAGAGCCATGGCACGGGGGGTGACCTGAGCTGTCTGCAGGGTGGCCCCTGACCAGGGGGTGGTTGGTAAGTCTGGGCTGGGGAGATGAGGAAGTGCTGACGTCCAAGCAGAGTGACCACGTGTGTCTTCAGAGGTGGAGGAAGCTAGAGAGAGACACAGCTGACCACCTGCAGCGCGGACCTGCTGGCTGGACCCGTGCGGGAAGGGCCGTCTATTAGGAATAGACAAAGAGCTGGATGGAGGGCTCGGGTAACGTTCACCCAGTGCTTTCCAGGGAGAAACCATGAACCCAGGAGGCATGCTCCTGGTCACTAGGGCTGGGCACCAACCCTGGCAAAGAGCGGGCCCTCAGGTTTCCCACATTCTATTTCAGTGGTTCTCAACCTGGCTGCATAAGGGAATCATCTGGGGAGCTTTAAGAAAAGCCTTCAGAAATTTAGATTTCGTTTAGGAGGGGTCTGGGCATCGGCACCTTTTTAAAGATCCCCTAGTGGTTCTAATATGCACCTAGGGTTGAAAGCCACTGGTTTAGCTGAAGCGGTTCACACTGTGCAGTGTAGACGGGCGAGTGGAGGTGCATGCTTATGGCACTTGAAAGGCACATCCCAGGGTGTAAACATACTGTGTCTAGTTCAAAATTATCTCTTCTGGAGTTCAGGCACCTCTGTGTGAACTTAGGCATTGCATTTCCGGGCCCCACCTGTCAGCAGGCAGGCTGTGGCCTTGGGCAGCCAGCTGCCAACCTGTGACACACCCTCTCAGAGCAGCACCCTCACCCCCCACAGGAGAAACACAGCGCTCCCTTCGGAACATGCTGAGTTGAGGTGAGGACAGGACAGGCGACTGTGGGTGGAAATGCGGAAGGGGAGGGCATGACCTAGCTCAGGGCAGATGGGCGGGGCCATGCTTGGGGCTTGCCAGGACATGAGGTGGGAAGAGAGATGAAGGAGGGCTGAGGAGCAAACTCTGCGAACGCCCACATCTGATAGGCTGCAAGCAGGAAGTGGGCAAAAGGGGAGAAGTCGAAGGAGGAAGCAGTTTCAAAAATGAGAAAAGGTCAGTAATGTCAAGTGCTGGAGAAGGTGAAAGGGAAGGCAGGTGGAAGAATACCCCAATGGGTTAGAAGTGATTCAAAAGTGTGGTCCCAACCAGGAGCTTCAACTTTCCCTGGGAACCTGCAGAAATGTACGTTCTCGGGCCCCAACCCAGAACTGCTGCATCAGAAGCCGAGAGGAGTGGGGTGGGGAGGAAGAGAAAGGAGGGGCAACATGAGCCTCGTCAGGCCCATCAGGAGATCCTGATGCTGCCCAGGTTTGAGGGCTACTGGGTTGGAAGATGGGGTGAAGTCTGAGAGGACGGTGGGCAGCTGCGTAAAGGGACAATGGCAGAGGGCAGTTCAGAGCAAGGTTCTCAATCTTGGCACTACTGACACTTGGGGCTGGATCACTGTTTGTCATCAGGGGTGCTCCCGTGCTCTCTGGGATATTTAACAGCACCCCTGGCCTCCACCTATTAGGTGTTGGTAGCATCCTGTCCCTGCAAGTTGTGACAACTAAATATATCTCCAGACATTGCTAGATATTCCCTGGAGGTGAAAACTGCCCCCAGCTGAGAACCACTGGCATAGGGAAAAACCAAACAGAATAGGATGAAGTGACAAAACAGGAACAGTTTTGATGATCGACATGATTTGTGCTCTGGGCAGCAGGGAAGGGGAGAAACATATATGAGCCGTACTCATTTATTCCGTATTTTATTCAGTCAATGTTTGTTGAGCACCTATTACGTGCCGGCTCCTTTAGGTGCTGGGAACAGAGAGGTGAACGGGGCAGGTTCTGCCTATACCGATACCCATGTCCACAACCACATGCACATCCGTCCATCTCAATATCCATCCACGCCCACAGCCATATTCTTATCTATCTGTATATTTATACCCACGTCCACGTCTGTCCATACCCACATCCATGTTTGTCTGCATCCATTTCCATAGCCACACCTACTCATTTTCATATCACACCCAGTTCTATCCGTATCTGTATCCATGTCCATGTCCATATTCTTATCTATATCCATGTCCATGTCCATATCTACCTCTACCCATTTCCATATCTACATCCATATAAGTATAAATCTGTTCCAGTTTGCTAAAGCTGCTGTTATGCAAAATACCAGAAATGGACTGGCTTTTATAAAGGGAATTTATTAGGTTACAAATTTACAGTTCTACGGCCATAAAAGTGCCCAAACTAAGGCATCAACAAGAGGACACCTCCCCTGAGGAAAGGCTGATGGCATCTGGAACACCTCTGCCAGCTGGGAAGGCACGTGGCTAGCGTCTGTGTTCCTCTGCTCCTGGGTTGCCTTTCAAATTGGCCTCCTCCAAAATGTCTTTGGGCTTCATCTCTTAGCTTGGCATCTCCAAATGTCCTTCTGTCTCCATCTCCAAGCATCTCCAAGTGTGAGAAAGTGTATGGGTCTCCTGGCTTGGAGACATATCCTGGGATGTTTTCATTTCTCTGCTTTCTGTGGAGCAAACTCTGGGCTGGTGTCTCAAAGTGTCAACAAGTGTCTGGGCCTGGAGCTCGCTTAAGCAGTCCAGTCTAATTAAGACCTACCCTGAATGGGTGGGGTCAAATCTCCATGGAAACATTCAATCAAGAGGTCACACCTTAATCAGAAAGATTAATAATCTGCCTCCACAAGATTGCATTAAAGGATATGGCTTTGGAGGGACGTAATATATCCATGTCCATATTCATATCTACCTGTGTCTCTATCCATATTCTCATCCACACCCATATCCGTATGTACCCATATCCATGTCCAGTCCATGTCCATCCCTGCCTCTACCCATTTCCACATCTACATCTGTCCTTGTCAATATCCACCTAGGTCCATGTCCATACTCGGATCTCTCTGTATCTACACCCATGTCCATGTCCATTCCTACCTCTACACATTTCCATATCTACACCCATATTTATCCATATCATTATCCACCCATGTCCACACCACATCCACATTTATCCATGTCCATGACCACACCCGCATCTACTTCCATATCGGAAAGCCCTTGGCCTCGCACCACAGGGCAGTGTAGACATCTGGGTCCGGGAGGGGCTTCTGTCTGGTGTCCTCAGGTGCCTTCCCTTGTTAATAAGGCTCCTGAGGTCAGAGAGGCTGGCCCGGAGACGCTGGCCGGGGCCACCACCCCTATTTGCCGTCTGGTTTGGGAACCTCGACAGACAGACTTTGAACTGAGTTCAGAGCAGCGTGCGTTCAGCTCAGTGACGGAACCCGCTCGCACGGACTGGACGGGCCAGTTTGAGTGAAGATTTCCCTTCCAACGAGATGGTTTTCATCCTGTGGAATGCCAGGGGCTGACAGGCCGCAGGACAACTTTCCTTCTGCCATGCAATCTAAGGCGGGTTGGAGGGAGCCAATTAGTGGGGCTCCTTGTGGGGCGTCCGGCAGGTGTATCAGAGTGCAAGGTGCGGGCACCGAAGACGGGCCTGCTGCTGGATGAAACTGGGAGACCGATGAGCGCGGCGGGGCGGGAGGAGGCCTGGCCCAGGCGTTGAGACGCACGCAGGAGGTGGCAACTGGACAGCGCCGGCTGTGGCCACCAAGACCTCTCTGACCGGACGGTCACTGAGTTCGAGGGGCAGTTGTGGGTTTCAACACTTTCTAGAACTTTGTGCTTCCCACATAGCTTGTTGTTGGCTAGCTCCGGGCCTGTTTTTAGGGAATGCCTGCACCACAGCCGGAGCGCAAGGTTTGTGCCCTTGTGGGGTAGGGAGAGGTGGTAGGAGAAGGCTGGAATCCCAGAGCCGTGGGGGTCGCCTGACAGAGGGCCTTTGAGAGGAAGGAGGGCTCAGATGCGTGCCCACCTCAGACTGGGGGAGCCTCTTGGTCCTAAGTGGAGGTCCCAGGCCATCCCACCACGTGGCACCCATGTATTTAAAGGCTGCCACAGTCCCTAGAGGTGCCGGGGAGTACGAAGTTCTGCAGGCCCGTGCTTCATCCATCTGGATGACACCCTGATGACCAGGTTCACAAACATCCCCGTGGCACCTACCGACTCCCCCAGAGCGGGTATTCAGGGAGGAGCAGAGAACCACAGACGGGGTCCCCAGGGGCACCTCACCCCCAATGAACTATCCATTTCCCAGAGTGCAGTTTAAATTCTGCCTCACCCAACCGCAAGTATGAAGTCAGAGACTGCCAGGGGCCTTTGGGGCCACTCAGCACTGATTCGGGGGCTCTGCTCTAGCTCCTTCCACAGCTCCTGGTCTTTCCTTCTGCCACACATGCCAGGCTTTGTCCCATCTCACCTGATCTCACCTGTCCTCACAGTGCATTTCCCACCTGTCCCCTCTGGACTTTCTAGGCCTCTCCCTGTTCCCGTCCCTCTGTACCCCTGGCTTCCACCCCCTCCTCTGTGCACAGAGAGAGAAGACATCCCTTTAGGAACTTGGGGGCCTGCCCCAAGTGGGTCATTGCTAAATGGCCGCTGTGGTTTTGGCCCTGGCGTCTCCTGCACCTTCCTGGGACAAGTGGTACAGTGTTGCCACAGGGACCCTGGGGCCTGGATCTGCTACCTGACCTTGGGCCTGCAGCTCACCTCCTTTGCCTCAGTTTCCCCATCTGTGAAGGGGAGCAGTGACAGTGCCTCCCTCACAGGACTCCTGAATGTGGAGCCCCTGGAATGGTTCCTGGCTGTGCTTATAACTGTGATTCTGGAAAGCGGCCGGCTCTTCTGCAGATGAACTGGTCCAGCCAAGCCTCCCCCACAGTCCCTCACCCCCACCATCCACCTTTGGTTTACAATCAGATTCTTCCACAGAAGCAAATTAAGATAAGATCATAGAGACCCTCACGTGCTTGGAGAAGAGTCAGATGCCCCGTGAGAGAAGCGAGCCGAGAGCTGCCCCGGCCTCTTACCGCTCCGAATTTGCGGGCATGGTGGGGTCGATGGAGACCATGGTGTCGTCCGAGGTCAGCAGGGAGATGGTGGTGTTCCTGAAAGACACGCCAAGGAAGTGTCCTCACCACATGGACCCCTTCGCGGGCGCTCACTGAGTCGGGAAAAGGTGCTGGGGACCCACATGGGACATGATTCTCAAAAGAGGAAAACGACCAGTGGGGGAGATCAGAAAGTGAAGATGGGGGCCCTCAGGAGGCCGGAGCTCCATTAGTAAATCCAGCAAAGGGCTCTGCCCAATTCTAAGTGCTTTGGAGATGTTTACATAATTTAAAATGGGAATCAGAGAATGTCTGAAGTTTTGAGTTGGGTGATAAAAAAAGAACTGCGGGGAAATAAAAACATGCATATCAGCAGATGAAGGATTTGCAGTGTGCCCTTCTACTTCCAGTTTCTTGGGGAGTCCATCAAAATGGGCATAAATCTTTCCTAGAAAACAGCTTTCCATGGATAAGGTGAGCGTTCCTCCCCCAACCTCGCACCTTGTGGGGCCTTTTATGAGCTGTGCTACCTTGGGGAAGTTACTTAAGCTCTCTGATCTTCAATTTCTATCATTGTTTTTTTTTAAATCTGTGCAGTGGGAGTGACACCAGGTCCCCAGGTTTATATAAGAAATACCATAGACTTCCCAGCAGGAGGCTTCATAAACGGTGTCAGAAGACGTTTGGAACTGTGGGCTGTTTGTACGGCCATGATCTCTGCCACTTGCATAATTTCAGGCACATATGGGCCTCTCTTTTTTGTCATCTTCTCTGTTTTCTCACCCGTCCATGAGACGTCTATTGTCTTTCCCTGGTCTTCACATTCTTGACCAGAATCTTAACTTTGAACTTAATTGTAATGCCAAAGCTACCCATGGTTGCCCTTTTTAATTGCAAAGTTAAGATGCTGATCGTTAGGAAATGCACTTGGTCAAACAAACTGCTGATCTAGGAAAATAACTCTCATAGAATTTTGATGGCTTTATAAGGTAGATTGCTCATCTTTTCTACTTATTTCCGAAGTTAAACTTTTGCCAAATGTTGATCTGGGATAAGCCCCCTGAGACTTAAAAAAAAAAAAGGCATCTGCTTGATCCTTTGGGACAGGGGAATCAAAGTAAAAACCTCCTTTCCTCCTTTCTCCACCCTCCTTTCTCCTCTCTCCCAAGGTGCAGGAATAATGAACGATAAAGCACCTGTGCACGGAACGGCAGTTGTTTGTTCTGCCCAGCGGCTCCCTGTTAGCCACAGCCCACGCTGCTGACTTCCCCAGGGTTTCACTGGCTGGTGGGAAGGAGCTCTGAGCACAAGGCAAACCCCACTGGCCTTTCCCTCCCTCTTGTCCCTTCTCCTTGGGGACCTGGAAAAGGAGCTGAGGCAGGTGGCTGAGCGTGTGACAGGGACAGGTGGGCACTCACCGAGGCAGGCCGGTGGCAATGCAGAACAGGTCCATGATGTCGCTGGAATTGCAGTACTTGCTGAAGACCACCTAGGGCAGAAAGCAACAAGGCGTGAGGGCCGGGGGTGGCAGCTGGTTTCCATGGTGATCTCCAGTTCCAACGCTTTCTCTCCAGCCCCGACCTAAAGGTCTGCTTTAAAAAGAAAAAGCACCATCGTGGGCTGGAGACTATGACCCATATCTTTTCATTTAGTCAATTTATACAGGTTATGAAACGTGCCGTTCTTCTGCTCAGTAAGAAGAGCTCTGAGGAGCCGAGGGAGGTCTGTGCAAGCACCCACAGGTGGCTCTGCTGCCGCGTGGCCCGTCGACTGGAATTTTAGCAGCACCGACTGGTCACGGGTCTCCACTCATCTCACGGGCGCCACGGTGTTAAAAAAATTAACTTTAAAAATTGCATATTATGACTTGGGGTTGAGGTTGTACGACTAAATCAAACAGGGAGAATCAATGACGCAGAGCAGCTGGGAAGTGCTAGGAACCACCAGTGTCACATGTGAATCACCCACACGATGACACACACCGACAGGGTGGCCAGGCGCCGTGCTGGGAGAGAAAGGCGTTCGTGCTGTCGTCTTCCCTCCAAGGGAGCCCACGTGAGCCACAGCCCCGCAGCCCCTCCCCAGGACAGGGGCCGTCAGGGACAGAGGTGGAGAGTCTGCAGTCCACCAGAGGTCACGCCGGGCCTCAGAGCCACCCCAATAGACCTGTCCGTTCCACCTTTTCTTCCCCGGCGAATCGCTATAAATGCTCCCCACTTCTCAGGACAGGTCCCTCAGCTACCATTTGGAGCCCAGTGCTCTCATTTCTTCAGCTAAGATCGGTTGTGCCTTCCTTAACATGGAAATAGTGAAACACAGAAAACAGATTTTTGTTTTTCTCCGTAAACTTAGCCTTTCTGGGACTGTCGTCTTGCCCTGATGCCATCCAGACTAGCAATGACAGAACCACCACCAGCTCGCTCTTCTGCATTTGCCCCACGCTCCCCTCAATCTCTGTGGCCTCAGCGATGGGCAGTGGATCGTGGCCGGTGCACCTGGCCTGCACATCCCTGGCGCCCACTCCCCTCCCCCCCGCGGCCGCCGTCCCGGGTCAGCCCCGGCCACACCTGGCCCGCTGCAGCCACCTCCTCACTGGCCCCACTTCTGCTCACACCCCCTGTCCCGCACTGCGTCTGATGCCAACGATGGTTTCCAGAGCGCAGATCTGCTGGGCACTTTCCTGCGCCTCCTCATGCCCTGAGGAGAAAGTCCGGCTCCTCGTGGACATGTGACGTTCAAGGGCCTGACCCCTTCCAGCCTGCGTCCCCACTGCACTTTCCTTTCCTGGCACGTCCCTCAGTCCCACAGGCACCTCTTCCCTCCCGGCTGGCTCTGTGCACTGCCCAGGGGCCCCTCCTTTTCCCAGGACCCCTCTCCTCATGTGCAGCCTCCCAACTTCTCGGCCAAGGGTCTTGTCTTATCTGACCTCATGTGCACAACAGAGGCCCCAGTGGCTCCTGCACGGGGTGAGGGTGTGGTGTGGGAGAGCCGGGTCTGGGGTCCCTGCCTTTCACCACCACTGAGCCGCGAATCTTGCTGCTCTTTAAGAAGTCCATTTCCACTTGGAGCAGCTCTACCTCTGTAGATTTAGCTCCAGAGCTCAGAAAAAAGGCAAGAGTGGGCAGAAGAGAAAGGCGAGGACAGTTCTTTGAACACTCTGGCTTTGCTTGGAGATTTCCAGAAAAGGGTGAGGTGGCCTGCCAAAGGGAAACTCAAGCAACACTCTTGCTGACCCTTTGCAAACAGTCAAACTGAACCGACTGAGACCAGTCTTATTTTGTGATAAAAAACCAAAAAGCATAAAACAAAAAACAAATCATTCTTTGAAATTGTTTTTGACCAAACAGGGGAGACCATAAGGAAATTTGGAACAAGCTCTAAAAATTTTGCTGGGTGTCTCTGATGGAAAATTCTGCTGTGTCCATTTGTAAATGCATTTTAACCCCCCTTTACTCCATATAAACTTCTGGTTCTTTGATTCCTCTTTTGAACAGGTTGAACATCTTGTAAGTTCTCACATTTAATTCATGAGTTACATAAAATTTCTGATACATGTGGATTTTATATCTGTAGGAGACTCATGCTTTTACTTTTGTAAAAAAACATTATCTTTTAACAGGTCCAAAGCAGGAAGGAGGTCAGGCACAAACACAGGGTCCACTTGGATGTGCTCAGACAGGTGGGCTCCACGCTGGGTTCCGGTAAAGGTCCCCGGTCTCCGTTGACTGCTACTGACTATGGGAAAAGCCAGCCCAGCTGCAGGGCAAATGCTTGGTGGGCTTTTTACCCACTTGCTGAATAATTCTGCACATCCTTTATCCCTCACAGAAACAAAGGATGCAAATTAAAGCGCTGGTGTAAAAATTGAGATGTGGCAGCAGCAAGAGTAAAAGAAAAATAAAGATTTCATATTGCCATTCAACTGGGAGGCAGATGGGGCTGGAGTTCAACAGTGAGCGCAGCAAATCACCCCAGATTCCTTTCTCTGATTTGGCTGGCAGTGCAGCGATATTAAAACAAGACAAGGAAAGCAAATGCAAGGACAGGCAGCCTCTCCTTTGCCGGCAACCGATCTTTCTTCAGATGCAGTGGAGACCGTGACTGTCAGAGGTATTTGCACACCTGGGGATGGTACACTCCCCGCAGAAGAGAAGCTGAGCACCGCTCTAAGGGATTTGCACAAAGAAACTGAGGCCCACGGAGAGGCGAGTGGCTCCCACAAGGCCCAGCCAGAGAGCAGCCCATCCCAGGCTATGCGGCCGCGGAGTGCACGGTTTGACGATGACGATGACGGCTGACTGCCAGGTTTCTGGAGCAGTTGCTGCCTCCTCGAACAGCCTCCTGGGAACCAAGCTGTGGGAGGGCAGTGGATGGGAATGGAAGGGCCATGCGTGCCCTTGTCCCTGCCTGCCACTCCTTCTGTCCCGACTCCTCTTCCCCCACCCTGGACTAGACCATCACCACACATGGCCTCAGTTTACCCTTCTGTAAAAGGAGTTGATAGCTTCAGTTCCACCTGCCTCCCGGGCCTTGAGGAGCACCAAGGGAGGGATTATCCAGAATGGGATAATCTCACCAAGGGAGAAAGATTATCCAGAATGCTCCTGGCTTAACATAGATTCGATTGCATCCCATTTTGGTTGTCCATCAATCTTTCCAGCACCTGCTGGCTTTAAAATCCCATGATTCTGGTCTGCAGCAGCCTCCGAGAGGACAAAGGTACCCAGGGTAATTTGTGCCACATTTTGTTTGTCACCCAATTCTATTTTTGTAGGAATTCAAATCTACAATGTGCAGGATTTCCAGAACTTGCAGAAAGAAGGGTAACCCAGCCCCTCTACTTCCACTGTTCTGGGGAGGGGAAGTTGCCCCTGACCTCCAGAGGGGCAGGGATGGGGCAATGCCACCCCTGAGCCCCTCTATTGGTCAGGGTTTTCCAGAGAAACAGAACTGACAGTTATACATTAAGAGATTCATTACAGAAATTGGTTCATATGACCTTCGGGGCTGGTGAGTCTGAATTCCATAGGGCAGGCTGCAAACTGTAAACTGATGGAAGTGAAGTTGAATTCCCCAGGGGAAGCCGGCTGGCTGAAATAGAGGCAGAAAGTCTTCTTTCTCTGATTCTAAAATCCTCAGTTCTGGCTTTTAAGACCTCCAACTGATTAGATGAGGAGACTCCTCACATTGCTAGGGGCACTCTCCTTTGTAAGTTGTAGATGCAATCAGCTGTAGATGCAATCAGCTGATTATAGATGCTAATCCATCTACAAAATACCCTCAGTAATAATCAGGCCAGTGCTTGCTTGACCAAACAAGTGGCCACCATAACCTAGCTGAGTTGACACATGAAATTAACCATCATAGCCTCCCAAGCTTCATCCTCATGGAAAGATAGCAAATCAAGGAAAGGAAAAGTACTACATTTCATCAGACTGGACACAATTTTGACAGAACTTTCTGGCTTGCCTTGTTGGGACTGGCCTTGGCCTGTTCTCAACAGGCAGCAGGAAGAAGGCAAAGTGGGACTCAGGCCCCTGGTCAGGGCTAAACTGCCCTGCCCAGCCACGAAGCCAATTCTCACGCTGACTGCACCCGGAGGTTGTGTGGGGTGCAGGAACTTTCTGGCCGATGTCCCCTTGGGCCTCTCCATTCAGGCGGGGATGTAAGCTGAGAGCCAGGGAGCCACAGTGACCGCCTGACCAGTGTCCACTCACAGGTCCTCTTGAGAATGTTTACGCAGAGATTGGGAGCTGTTGGCACTTGGAGGAGGATGCAGAGCCACAGGAAGTTGTGATGGCTGCACTGGACCACCCGGGAGACAAACAGAAGGAGCAGTGGCCAGGAGAGGGCAGCTGTAGTGGTGGGAGGGGGGGACACGCCTGGGGACTCGCAGCACCCTTACAACAGCCCCTCCCCACATCCATCGCCCACTGCACAAACTCAGAACTTTCTATAAAGTCTCTGCTCCTTGCAAACAGGGAGCCTCGACCAGCAGGACACCGAGAAGAAACAGGGCAGGTATTTGTGGGGACAACATTGAGTGGGCTGCCAAAGGCACATCTGGGGCCTCTGGGTCAGACGGAACAGGGCGGCCTCTAAGGCTGGGAGCTGCCTGTGTTTGCGGCCAAGGCTGGGGGCCTCTCCCAGGCACTGCACTCCGTCAGCTCTGCTTTCCTTTCTCCTCCTGGACACCCCTTCGAAGACCTACTGGCACCCTCAGGCACCCCGTGTCACACCAGCAACGTGCTGTTCACACACCAAAGGAGCCGGACTGGTGGCGCTGCCAGGCCAGGCAAGCCCCCAAGGCTCGGGTTTCCCCAATGTGAGGTTAGGCTGAGCGAAGAGGCGCTCACTGCCGTCCTCCAGTTCCCGTCGGGCTTACGGTCCCCGTGCAACCAAAGTGCTTAATAAAAGGGTCCCTCAGTTCCTCAGAGGAGCGTCAGTCAGCACTCGGCACCCTGTAAAGGCAGCTACGTGACTTCAGCGTCAAATGTGCAGAGAGGGTTTGGAAGGCGCCGAGAGCCAAGAGGGGACGGGGGAGGCGAGGAGCTGGCTGGGAACATCTGGAGCAGAAGCTGTTCTGATGATGTGTGCACTGAGTGGGGAGCAGGAGACAGACTCCAGGCCGATGATTACGGGGGGCGGCAGGGGCTCGGGGTTTCAGCCAAGACTAACGCAGGCGATGAGGCCTTCACCGAGGGCTGGGGCAGCCCACCTAGGCCAGGGCCATCACCGGAAGCTTCTCTGCCTACTGATGTGCCCCCCCAGGGCTCCCCTGAGTGTCCGCTCCCGATTCAGGGCTGCAGCTGTCTCCTTACCCGGAACGCAGAGGGCCACTGCCCTGTTCCTGCCTTCCACACTCATCTCTGTGTGTTTTCATGGATCTGAAAGGGGTGCTATTTGGCCCGATGTGTCCCCATTTTCCAGTTTGGAGGGGCTGCTTTAGGGAGACAGCGCTTGTGTCCTTCTATTCTGCAGCACACGATTCCAGCCCACGGGAGGCTGTGTGGACTGGGATGAGGACAGGTTTACGTGACCTCAGGGCAGCCCCGACACTTGGAAGGGATGGGCTGGGGTCCCCAGTGCCCAACAGCCTCCCTTCTCCCCTCCCAGGCCTCGTCCAGTGCGTCCTTGTCTGAGAGGCCCGGAGACCCGGCCCCTGCTTTCACGGCCACCCCCAGCCCTGTCCCGGAGACGGTCAGGGTGGCTGGACTCGTCTGTGTTCAGACATGGAGCCTGAGTCTGGCTCTTGTGTGCCCAGGGCCTTGGGCGGGCCTGGTGCGGGGCGGGTGACAGAAAGCACTGGCTAAATTCACCGGCTGCATCCGCCTTTGCCAGATACTTGTTCTGATCTCTGAGGTGTGTTTAAGGATGCACGCTCCCGTACACACTCAACTTAAAACTCATCTATCTGTTCACATCCATGAAAACTCTTTTTCCAGTTTGAAGAGAAGCTGGTTTTAATTTGCATCATCTGCTTTCTTTTTGCATTCAGCCTTTTCCTGTTTTAAAGGTGGTTTTCCGGGAGGCGTGGGAATGGAGCTGGGCCTCCCTGGCTCCAAACTCTTGGAATGAGCCTGGCTTTCCCGGGGGGCAGCTCTCAGGAGGCATTCAGGCCGTGTAGAGGCCAGGTGGAAGGTTCCAGAAAGTTCTGCTGCAGCATTCTTTCATTCGGGCCTCAGATACAGAAATGATCTTGTACCGTCCCTGCTCCGCCTGCCCCTGCCACTTGGGCATCTGTTCAGTCCAGATATGGCTGCAATGGCTGCTGAGGAAATGGCTCTTTCTTCCAAATAGAGACCCTCAAGGTGCCCTGTGCAGTTCTCCACTGGAAACCCCAGGTGGGGGGACTGGCCCCCAGCATGCATCTCTCTTCTGAACTGGGGTGCTTGCTTTCAGCTGTTGTGAACAATTCCTGCTGGGATTGTCGAATTCTAGTTTGGGTGGGCATGAAGTCAGTGCACATCAGGAGTTGTGAGTTTCTTACACAGATGCCTGTGGTACTATATTATGAAACGCTCCAATGCCTGAACAGATGAGATAAGCGAATGTCAATTTAGGCTTGGATTAAATTTTGTAGCCTGGGAACAAAAGCCAGCCATACACTGTCATCACACATGAAAAATTCATTTTGCAGATGTCGGGAGGGAGATGGGCAGGGCAGGATGAGGGATGGCTGGCAGTGCCCCCACGAGAGCAGCAAAGCCCCCGGGAATCTTCTCTTCCAGGCCAGCTGTTATCTTTTTCAACAGAGACTTCCCCACGGAGATGACAAAGCAGAAAAGCATTAGTTATGTTTCAAAATCATGGAAAAATATGTGTTACTGTTCAAAATCATAAAAAATTCTCTCTGCCAGGTAAGTCGTGCGTTGGGCTTAGCTGTTGTGGAACATGCAATTATGCTTCATTGTCTTGCTGTTACTACTTACAACGATCGTGAAATTTTTTATTCAATTTGCCTGAGAACTATTTTCCCAGAGCTTCTTTGAATTTGGAGTAACGAGTCTCCAGCAGAACTCTCCTCATTGCGTTCTTCTACAGTCTTTCGCCCCAGGTAACTTTAAATGGCTAAGTCTGACGATGAAAGCCTGAGACTGTACAGCCCACCACGGTGAACAACGAAAGGAAGAGGGGAGAAGGCATTTTTCCCGAGGAGGGGATGAGCGAGCTCTGTTCCTCCGCGTGTGAGCGGCTCCGGTTTCCTTCCTCTGGCTCATTGGAGCTGGGACGCCTTTCCCAGGGGAGTTACAGGCTAACACCTCCCGGCTATATTCAGTATTCACATTGGTCATTAACACGTCATCACCTTTTTATTTACTCCTGGGGTTTGATGCTGATGTTTATTAATTTTAAACGACAGGCTACATCAGAAATCTCCTTGTCCATCCAAAATAATTGGCCTCTGAGAAACTGAGCACAAACACCAGAGATAATCAAATTGGCAATAATGAAAACGTGATGAAGAGCTCGGAGCTAGAACTGGCTGAGGTCCGTCAACAGGTGGGCAGTGAAGCAGAGGGTGGGAGCCACGCCATGGTGACAAGGTGTGACCGCTGGTAACTGCAGCAACCCAGGAGGGGAGGGGGGGCTTTCAATGGGATTAGGCGGGGTGAGAAAAAGCCCATCCTCAAAGGTCACACACTATGATCCCCTAACATGACATGTGAAATGGCAAAACTACATTTTGGAGGACAAATGCATGCTTGCCAGGGGTCAGGGACAGGGAGACAGGTGGGAGGGAGATGGGTGTGGTGATAACAGGGAGCGTGAGGAACGCTTATGGGATTGAGCTGTTCTGTATCTAATGGACCCGGGTGGTGGGTCCGTGAACCACTGAACACACACTCACAGGAGTGCAAGTGAAACCTGGGAAATCTGAGTCAGGTCTGCGGACTGCCTCACTGCTGGCTGTGAGTCCTGCATTCCCAGCTCCTGGCTGTGAAACTACTGTCATTCTGCAAGGCATTACTGCTGGGCGAACCTGGGTAAGGGGGACCCCAGATCTCTGAATTATTTCTTAAAGCTGCACGTGAATCTAATGTTCTTGCAAAAAGTTTAATGAAAAAAATAATGATGGCATCGAGGCTGGCAGGGGGTGGCATGAGGGGCTCCTGCCCAGAACAAGGACCTCCATAGTATCAGTGGGAAACAGCTTGGCAAAGCCTGTGCCCTTCGACCCGGAATTCCACTTCCAGGAATGCTCTTAGGAAAATAACAGTACAAACCGGCGTAATGGTAACAGCATTGATGAAGTGCCAGGCGCCGTCTGGGAAGTCGTCATGGATCGCCTCACTTCTCAGTGCCAGCCACTCGCCCCAGGGTGCCAGTCTAAACAACTGCTCGTGCTACCGTTCTGCAAGCACGGACACATAAGTGGGGATATTTCTACTAGTGTCACTTATTACAGAGAAAGGGAATTAAACTAAATGCTTATTGTGGTGGCTTGGAGCTCTGTAACCCAGGAAAGCATGTTCTTAAATGCAATCCATTCCTGGGGTGAGAACCCTTGTAAGCAGGGCCTTTTGATGAGGTGACTTCAGCAAGGTGTGGCCCCCCTCCATCAGGATGGGTCTTAATCCGATTACTGGAGGCTTTATAGGGAAAGCCACAGAGAGAAAAGCCAGATGGAACAGCCAGGAGCTGCAAGTCAACAGATCCTGGAGGAGAAGGGAGAAGCCAGGAGAGGCCGCCATGTTCACTGCCACGTGACAGAGGAGCCAAGGACCAAGGTTGGCCGGTAGCCAGCCCCGAACGCCACAGCCTTCTGGGAGAAGCATCGCACTGCTGACGCCTCGATTTTGGACTTCTCTTAGTCTCAAGACTGTGAGCCAATAAATTCCTGTTGTTTAAGCCAGTCCATTGAATAGTATTTGTTTTGGCAGCTAGCAAGTGAAAACACTAACAAATAATAAAATTATTACATTTTGCTAAGTCTCCCTGGTGGAATATTATCCAGGCATTCAACTCACGCTTTTGAAGACAATTTAATGCCATATTGGAAACTGCTGATAATAAAATGCTGAGTGGAAATAAGCTTACAAAATTTTGCAAAAGAAACTACTCCCCCTTCCACATCCACACTGAGAAAAGATCGGCAGGAGAGGCCATGAAATGTTCACGGCGGTGCCTTCTGGGTGACGGTGTGATGGTTTTTTTTCTATATCTTCTTTATTCTGCTCTGCATTTTTCAAATTCCCTAAAATGTAGGGCATTTTTGACCAAGACAAACATTATCTAGCCCTAGAAGCTACAGTTATTGATCGGTAAACAAAAGCAGCTTATGAACAGCCCCTCCCAACAGCATGCTATACTCCATTCACACAAAATTCTTATGAGAGGAAAAGAACTGTTTATCATTTTTATTTGGAAAGAATACATTTGGGCGTTAAGCCAAGGGAATGAGAAAATTAAATGACAGTTAACCAGAGGGGAAAAATCCAGAATTTAAATAGCATATAGCTGAGAGTGGGCGTAACTGATGAAATTGGTGTCTCAGAGGGTGGCATGAAGAGAAAATCTGAGAAGTGAGAATGACAGAAATGGTCTGGGGGCATTAGAATAGAAGCAAGAGCAGAAAAGAGGCTGGGCCCTTCTGGGCCAGGGGCAAAGGAGAAGTGTCGATGTGTCTGAGTCGGCCACTGAGCAATTAATTAAACAGCAAGGCCAAGGGGCTTGAGGGGTCCCGGGTGTCATCTGTAACCCTGTTGGAAACCAAAGGTGTGCAGACGGAGGGGAGAGGAGAGAAGCTTCTTTCCTCCTGTGCGTCTCTCCTAACCCTGGAGCCAGGCCACATTCCCCAGGGCCAGGACTTCCCCAAGTGTTAAAGTATTTCTGAAGCCCCAACAGTCCCCAGTGCCCCTCAGGCCTGCAGATCTTGAAGACCCAGTGAGGTCCTTGCAGCAGGACCCAGGTCAGACACTTCACATCCCCAACACGGGGCCCAGGACTCGCCCTTCAGCAGGCACTCGGGACACTGGTGACCAAGCGTGGAGGAAGCGGGTGGACCCAGCCTTGCAACAATTTGAGGGAGAATTTTACATTTGGTGGTTTTG
>PVKY010002156.1:0-27158 GCA_004027775.1 Bradypus variegatus | reverse complement strand
AAGTGTCTACATAATAATATATCAGGTGGTGATAGCCCTGGAAGAAACAGAGCAATAAAACAGATTAAGAGACAGATGATGATATGGTAAATGGAGATAGGGAGAGCGAGTTTACATGGGGAGGTCAGGGAGGCTGAGTGAGGAGGTGACATTTGAGCAGGTGAGGAGGTGAGGAGGGAGCTGTGCCGACGTCTGGGGGAACAGTGTCCCAGGTGGAGGGAACAGCAGGTGAAAAGGCCCTGAGGCAGGTGGTGCTTGGTAGGGTTAAGGACCCCAGAGGAGGCCAGTGTAGCTGGGATAGAATGTGTGTGGGGGAGATAAGGTCAGAGAGGGGGCGGGGATCTCCTAGGTCACGGATTGGACTTTGGCTTTTATTTGGAGTGAAGTGGGAGCCACCAGAGGGATTTGAGGAGGGGAGGGGCATCACCTCACTTTAAAGGGATCCTGCTGCTGGATGGGGGATTTTCTGTGGAGGGCAAGGGAAGACGCAGGGAAGCAGCAAGGAGATGACAATAAGAGTCCGGGTGGGGGTGATGGTGCCTGGACCAGGGTGTGTGCTTAGCCAAGGGGTTGTGGAGAAGGGGTCAAATGCTGGGTACACTTTGAAGCTCAAGTCTTCAGGACTTCCTGCAGGATCGGATGGGCGATGTGAGAAGCAGAAAAAAGTCATGAACCCCTTCAGGGTTTCCAGCCTGGAAGGATGGAGGTTTCTGTGTGTCTCAAGGAACTAAGCTACACAGCTCTCCCAGTGTTATGTCAATTAAGGCCCCCTTTTTAGTGGCAAAGCGGATGTTGTCAGCCTATGTGGGACTGCATCAGCAGAGGAAAGGCTGGGCTGATCTGAGTTAACCTCCAGGAAATGCTGGGAGGTGTGGGGCAGGGAGCCGGCCTTGCCTTCCCACCTTCCCCTTCACATTCTCCCTCTGGGCTGGGCCCACCTGGGATGGGAAGGGGAGGGGAGGGGAGGGGGGGCAGGGGAGGGGAGAGAGAAATGATTTCTTCTATCTCCACCTTGAAGCCACTCAGTGAATTCCATTAATGAGGCTCCCACACCCTTGCCCCACGCTTGTCTTCAGGCAGGTCTCAGGTAACAGCTAATAAGTGACATCTCAGTGCTTTTGTGTATGTGGAGGTAGAGATCCGATCTCCTGCCTGATGTGGAAAAACTGTATCCCTTTCCTGCCTCCTGGGGCTTCTGATATCCTTTCCCCCTCCTTCTTATGCCTATTTCCATATTAGGTTGTTTGCCTTTTTCTTATTGATTTTAGGAGTTCTTTACATATGGTGGCTATGAATCCTTCTGTTGATTATGATAGCCAACAAAAGTGGTGGGTTCTCTGTCCAACGCACATAATGCCCAATCTATGACACCAGGATTTCAGAAGGAGGAAGAATTTAATGCTGTGTGCAAACTAGGAGATCAGATGGCCTATGGGCCCAAAAATTTGTCTCCCAGAATCGAAGGAGTTTAGGGTTTTTATGGATTCAAACGAGGGAGGATACAGTTGTTACCATTATAATAGTAAGCATAAACAAGGATGAGACTAGTTGAGTTTCAGCAATTTCAGGTATTAACTTCTGCCTATTCTGCCATATAGAAAGAAAAACATCTATATGTTTTAATCATTTATTGATTCGTAATTTCTTGGTTACAGTTACATGTGCTGTAGATCTCTTCTTCAAAATTATGGCTTGTTTTTTCATATTGTCTATGATGGCTTTTGCTGCCCAGAGGTTTTACTTTCAATGCAGTAGAATTGATCTGTGATGGTTAGTGCTTTTTTTGCATCTTAAGAAATCTTTCCCTACAGTATAGTCATATAAAGGAATAAGGGAGTTCTATGTGTCCTCCTTCAGAATCATCTCCAATATATTTGTTAGAAAAAGTAATGTGAAGAAACTGTGTAATCAATATGCTACCATTTGTATTAAAAGGAGAGGGGTGAGGTGTGTGTATGTGTTTATATTCCTTCTCAATACCTAGACTATCTCTGGAAGGATAACCAAATAATTGGTTATACTGTTTGACTCCAAGGAGGGGAATGAGATGGTTGGGAGAGGGGTACTCTTTTCTAACCGTATCCACTTTTGTACTATTAAATTTTGAAACCTAAGAATATATTATCTTTCAACTGACCTAGTTAAAATCACTTTTACTGAAACAGGACTTCTTTACCTTCTATTTATCTTCATAAAGATATTCTCCCTTACTTTCTTCTAAACATTTTGGTTTGCACCCTTAGGACTTTGATCCCTGTCAGGGATTAAATCATGTCCTTCATGTTAAAAGTAATTTAGGATCTCGCAGCTTTACTGAACGATTCACAAATTGGGCAACATTCCATTCAGGAAGTAGAAGAGAGATCTGCCGAGGGAGTGGAAAGGGGAAGCTTTCGTAGGTTGGGGCAGGGAAGCAAGTGAGGGAACGTTCTGATTGGCTGATGCTACGTTTCCATCTTACGTAAGGGGCGGGTCTTACAGAGTGGGGAGCAGACGTACATTGGTTGCAATTGTGTGTCCGGTGTGATAAGCTCTCTCTCCTGCACTGAAGCTGATTTATCACCAGGTGTTGCTTACCTGCAGTTCTCTAAGGTGTGTCCCATTGTTCTATTTTCTCAGAAAGCCCCTGCCCATCAATTGCTTTTGTCTTCTGGAAAATGCTTTCTTGGAAAGGGGTCTCTCCCAGCGATACCCAACGCGTGTGGCCATTTTATTTTACCTAACACCCACAAAAGGCACGCTCAGGGTCCCAACCCCTGGTCCTGAGGGTGTGCACCCATTTATAAATAGGACTTTTGAAGACCTTGCTGGTGAAGGTGTGCCCAAACTGACTGAGGGTGGGCCTTAATCCAATATGGCGGAAGTCCTTACAAGCAAAGGAAATTGGACACAAAAGAAGCCCCGGGAGCAGCCAGAAGCTGGAAGTCAACGGAAAAAGGAAGAGAAAGAAGATGCCCCCATGTGCATCACCACGTGATGGAAAAGCCAAGGAGGCTGAAGATTGCCAGCCAGCCAGAAGATACTGCCCTCTGGAGGAAGCAAGCCTTCCAGCCTCTAAAACCCCGAGCCAGTGAATCCCTGTTGTTAAACCCACCCATTGCATGGGATTTGTTTTCCAGCTGGGAAAAACAGCCCCCTTGGAGATGACTATGAAAGGTATGAGGGAGAAATGCCATATCCCACCCAGTTGGATAACCTTCATCCTGTCCCCCACTGATCTGAAAAGGCTGCATCTGTCACACATGTCTCTCTCTAGGTGTGTTCTGTTTCTAGGCTCTCTATTCTTTTCCGTTATCTTGTCTAATTTTATGCAGTCACCATGCTAAGGCAGAATAAATGATCTTGATTTCTGCCTGGACAAGCCTTCTCATTCTTGTCCTCGTAATTATTTTGCCTTTTCTCCGAGCTTTGTTTTTCCACATCAGTTTGACCATCCGCTTGTTAAATTTGGAACAATTTTTTTGGGGGTGGGAGGGAATTGGATATTGATTGGAAGTGCATTAAATATAAGATAAATCCCACGCCATCTCTAATTATTTCCTGCTTCCTTTGTTACCTTTTGGAGGCAGATCTCCCTCGGACTTCTTAAAGTGAATAGAAACACCCTGGTTCAAGGTCCTGGATATCTGAGTTCAAATCCCACCTTGTCACTGTGCGTCTTCTCCAAAGCCAGAATTTTCTTATCTGCAAAGGTGGTAAAATAGCAATGACAAGTATAATGCTTTTCAATTCATACCATCATTAGGAAGATTAAGTGGGATTATGCCTTTAACAGCCTCAGAGCCCTGCCAGGCCTCTATAGCAGTAACTCCAAAAGCTTCCTTGTCTCGTTGTGCTTTTAAATGCTCGAGTCCTCATGTACAACTATATGATGATACCGTGAACCACTGATTGTACACTTTGGATGATTATATATCCCAATAAAATTGCATAAAAAAGTGATGACAAATTACTTTGCAAAACAATTATATATTTGAATTTAGTCTCCCACAGCAATGTAAGGTTGTATCTTATTATTGTATATAGCTTATTATTGTCTTAATTTGCATTTCCCAAATTACTGATGAGATCAAGCAGCTTTTTGCATGTTTCCCCTTCAGTGGCATTCATTTCATGTGTTTGTTCCATTTTCTATTGGATTGCTTACCTATTTCTTATTGAAATGTAAGCATCTTTATCTATTACTATAACTGGCGCCCTCTAGCAACAGGGCCAGGCAGAACCCCATTCCAGGTTTGGAACTATTAATTCAGAAACAATTCAGAGACAAGAGGGGCCAGTAGGAATAAGCAGTGAACTTTATTAAAGAAAAAGAAAGATACATGTTAAAGAGATAAGTGGGCAAGTTCAAGGGAGAAGCACTCATTGAATGGGAGTGGGTTGGTTTGTTATAAAGGGAAATTTTACAGTGATCTTATCTCCACCTCTGAATACCTGGTGTCTGTTCTAGGAGGAGATAGTTATCACAGTTATCAGAACTTGTGATCTGCCCTTGCATATCTAAAATTTGTCTTTGGACAGATGTTTAACAACCTTTATGACCCCATGCTTTTTGTCATTAACTAAGAATTTGCTTTGAGCCCATAATTTTACAAGTGTTTATGGTTTGGGGAGGTTTGGGGACTTTAGGGGAAATTTTTGTCCCTTGAGAAGTTCCTGGGTCAGCATTAACGCTTTTGAAGCTAAATAAAAGGCCAGGGACCACAGCCTCCATGACTATTCTATCCTGCCTCGTTAAGGACATTGAAGATTTGTCCATTATTTGTGTCTCCCCACCAGAAAAAAAAAAAAAAGAATCTGGAGTCTTGTAGCAGCCCAGAACTGGCCTGGGATTTGGCCCATATGTGCCAGCACGTGCAGACATTTGGCCCAAAGCCTCAATTTGGCTGCTGAACCTGATTGACCCTCAGAAAGTTAAAAAAAAAAAAATTTAAATCAAACATTGAAACATGAGACTATTTTCTGTATGGAGGAGCCTCCCCCTCCCTCCAAGGGTGGGGGGCATCCTGGGGAGGTGCAAAGGGGCGACCTTGAAGTTTCTACCTGAAATGGCCTCAGTCCCGGGGGATGGAATCAAGTCTCCTATCGGTAACCTCTCACAGAAACAAAAACAAAAGCAAAAAATAGAAAGACGTCACATTAAAAAAAAATATGCATTTCCAATCTCTCTTGAAAAATCGGAAGATGTAGCCACCCGGGATCCACGCTACCCCACGGCGAGAGGGGAGCAGAAGCTGCCTCTGGAAAGCGCAGGTGCTCTCGCCTCCCAGGCTCCGCCACCCGCTATGGCCTCACCAGGTACCGGCCGAGTGGCCGTCGCGCCTCACCCACTCGCCTGATGGCCTTGCTGCCCATGTCGCCGAGAAGATCGGAGAAGGAACCGCTGCAAGCTCCGGGCGCCGCACCCACCACCCACCTGCCGCGGGACCCACGCCCACTGCCTGCCCAGCCACCTGCTCTTAGTGACGAACCGACGCGTCTGCGCATGCGCAGCCCAGCCCTTCTCGCCAGCGCTCCCCCCACCCGGCCCCTCCAGGTTCTCCATTGCTCGGTGGGGTGGGGGTGGGGGTGGGGGATCTCTCTCGTCTGCATAAAACATGCTGCGATATTGTAGGTCTTAAAAAGCAATCCGCCCCGCCTCCCCATCCCCCATCCCCCTCCACCCTCCCCATTTCCCCCCAGCTGCTGCCCTCTCCCTTCTCGCTTTCACAGCAAAACTGCTTCTAACGAGTGTGTCTGTCCTTGTGCTTCGAAGCCGCTCAGGTTTCACCCTCCCCGCTCCGCCCACACGGCCTTGGCCCCCGGTGACCTCCCTTTTGCCAAATCCAGTGGCCGGTTCTCAGGCCTTCCCTTAGTTGACCGCTTGGAAGCTTTTTTTTTTTTTTAATCGAGATGTAATTCGCCTACCATCAAATCCACCCTTTTCATTCTCGATCCAATGCTTTTTCGTATATTCGCAATATTGTGCAACCACCGCCACCACCCAATTCCAGGACATTTTCATCACCCCCGACAGGAGCTCCCCACCCATTAGCCGTTACTCCCCATTTCCCTGACCCCCTAAGCCCCAGGCAACCGCAAATTTACTTCCTGTGGTTTTGCCTCTTCTGAACTTTTCACGTAAGTGGAATAGTAAAATGTATCAGTTTTGTGTCTGGCTTATTTCACCCAACATGATTTCGAGATTCGCCCAGGTTGTTGCATGTATCAGGATTTCATTCCCGATAATACTGCAGTGCATGGAGAGACCACATTTTTTTTTTTAATCTATTTATCCATAGATGGACTTCGGGTTGGCTTTACCTTTTGGCTATTGGGGATAAATGCTGCTAGGAATATTCATGTACAGGTTTTTAGGTAGACATAGGTTTTCACCTCTCTTGGGTTCATACAGGTTTTTGCACATGCATTTTTATTTTCTCTTAGGTAAATGCCTAGGAGTGAGACGGCTGGGTCCTCTGGAAAGTGTGTGTTTGACTTTATATGAAACTGCCAAATTCTTTTCCAGGGTGGCTGTACCATTTTGCATTCCCATCAGCAGTGTCTGGGTTCGGGGGGGGGGCGGTTCCGGTTGCTCTGCTTCCTGGCATTGGTATTTCTAATTTTAGGCATCCTCCCAGGTGTGCAACAGGTTCCTGCAGCATTTGATCATGAACACTCCCTCCTTCTGAAAACACTATCTACACTTGATTTCAAGGCTGCTGCGCTAGCTGGGTTTCCTCCCACTCAGTTAACTGTTCCTTCTCTTGTTTCATTTTCTGGCTTATTTCCCTAAATTGTTGGAAAGCCCCAAACCTCAGATGTCAGATCTCCTCTCTTCACTGTTTGCACCCATTCATTGGGCATTATCTCTCTGGGTCTCAGGGTGGCAAGTGCCATCTGTGTTCCGGAGACTTCTGAGTTTCTGTCTCCAGCCCAGGGCCTCTCCCTGGAGCTCCAGTCCCCCCTTATCTGCGGCCTCCTTAATATCACCTTTTGGAGGTGCAAGAGCTCCAACTTGACCCAATTGAAAACAGAAAGCCCAGTTTTCTCCCCCCAAATCTTCTCACTTCAGTAAAAGGAGATTCCAGTCTTCCAGAGGCTCAGCTTGTAAAATTAGGAGGGAAACTTGACTTCTACACCTTCTATCTAATTGTCAGCAAGTCCTCCTGATTCCACCTTTAAAATGTGTCCAGAGTCCATCGCTTCTCTCTGCTTCCATCACCTCGTCCCCACCCCGGCCCATGCCAGCCTGGATGGTCACAGTCGTCTCTCCAATGGTCTTTCCTGCTCCCACCCTTGATTTCCTCATATCAGATTTGGCAGATTATGTCCCTCCTTGGCTCACAACCTCCCCATGGCCTTTATAATGTATGATCCCATTTATGTGAGATGTCCAGAATAAGCAAATCTATAGAGACAGACGGTAGCTCAGTGGTTGCTAGGGGCTGGGGGCAGGTGGCAAGGGAAAGTTTTGGGAGGTGAGGCTGGTGAGTTCTGGGTTTCTTTTTGGAGTGAAAATAGATGGTGCTAATGGATGCACAACTCTGTGAATATGCTAAAAACCACTGAATTGTACACACTAAATGAAATAACTGTATGGTTTGGGAATTATAACTCAGTGAAGATGTTACCCCAAAACAAAACAAAAAATCCTTCCCATGGCTCTCATCTCGCACAGAGTAAGTCCAAAGTTCTTGCCATGGTCGGTCAGGCCCGTGATCTGCCCTCTCCCCACCCCCCACCTCCTGCTGCTCTCTGAGCTCTTTCTACCTCACCCACTCTGATCCAGCCACATTGGCCTCCTGCAGGTTCCTGCCTCAGGGCCTTTGCGCTTGCTATTCCCTCAACTTGGAATACGCTTCCTCTAAAATTTCCCGTGGCTCCCTCTCCTTCAGGTCTCAGCTCTCTCAAGTGCTCCTCTAGAGAAGGCCTTCCTGTCCACCCATCTAGAATAGCAGTCCTGGCCACTGGCTCTCCCTTCCTGCTAGCTCTGTTTCCTTTGCCTCTGCAAAACTCCACTTCCTGACTTACTGTACACTGACATATTTATTTATGCTTTGCCTGTCATCCTCTGGAGAATGTATGTTCCTTGAGAGCATACACCACCTACCCCTCTCTGGCACTAATATGGTGAGCGTCATACAGTACATGCCCAAGAAACATTTGTTGAATAAATAACAAAAACAAATTCTGCATCTTTCCCTCCCTGAGCCTCAGGTCTGCATGTCCAAAGGCCTCCTGGGGGCCTTTTCTGGATGATTCCAGACACCGAACACTCACTGTCATGGTGGAAGGCAGCCCCCCAAAAGATATTCCCACCCAGAACCTGTGCACCTGACCTGACTTGGAAAATGCTCTTCGTAGTTGTAATGATGCCAAGGCTCTCGAGATGAGCTCATCCTGGAGTATCTAGGTGGACTCTAAATCCAGTGACAAGTGTCCTTTTAAAAAGACAGAAGAGAAGAAGATACGAGAAGACATAGTCACCGAGAAGGAAGTGGTTGTGTGAAAAGAGAGGCAGAGAGTGGGTGACATGGCCCTGAGCCCAGGGATGCCTGGAGCCCCCAGAAGCTGGAAGGGGCAAGAAGGAGTCTCCCTCAGAATCTCCAGGGGAGCAGGCTCTGCCAACACCTCAATTCCAGGGTTCTGCTCTCCAGAACTGTAAGAGAACAACTTTCTGCTGTTTTAAGCTACCAAGTTTGTGAAAACTTGTTATGGTAGCCTCAAGAAACAAATGCACTCACCATGGCCTAATATCATCAGCATCCTCCCCCAACCTGCTCCTTCCTGGGTCCATCCCAGGGATGACCTCACCCTGCACCTTGTGTCAAATTCTGGGATCTTGGTCTCAACCTGTACGCCTCCCCCAGGTGGCCTGTCTCCAAGCCTGGTGGCATTTCCAGTTCTGCCCCCACAATCTCCCTCCACCCTCCCTCCCTCATCCCTGGTCTCCAGCCTCCAGTGTTGCCCCCTCCCAATCCACCATCCCCACGGCAGCCGGAAGGATCCTTTGAACATGGGATTGAGAGGCTAACCTTTGTGGAGAGAATTATTTCTCCTGGACGCCACATATCAGAATGTAACTGCTCAACTCTAGCCAGTGTGCAAATCATGCTGGAGCCCTCTTCTCCCGTACAGCAGTGGCAAGTCACAGACAATAAAGAAAGGAACTCCTGGATGGATGTTGAGAGCTGACGTGGAATAGGTGGGAGTCAGAGGACCACACGGAAGGCAGCTCAGGAGGGCCCAGAAGCTAGAAGCAGCACAACCACTGCTTATCTGTTTTAGTTTAAGTGAAGAGGGGTCTGGCCCAGTGGAATAGAATTGAAAGTCCAGAAATGAACCCTTATGTTTAGACAGTTGATTTTCCCCAAGGGTGCCAAGACAATTCAGTGGGCACAGAATAGTTTTTTAACAAATGGGCCCACTGCATATCCACATGTAAAAGAATGAAATTGGACCCCTACCTCACACCATATAGACAAATTAACTGAAAATGGAGCAAAGACCTAAATGTAGGGGCTAAAACTATAAAACACTTAAAGGAAAATGTAGGCAAAAATCTTTGCAATCTTGGACTAGGCAATGTTTTCTTAGAAATGACACCAAAACACAAGTCAAAAAAGTACAAAACAACAAAAATAGATAACCTGGACATCACCAAAATGAAGTCTTTGCATTGCAAGTGACACCATTAAGAAAGTGAAAAGACAACCCACAGAATGGGAGAAAGTTTTTGCAAATCATATATTTGATAAGGAACTTGTATCTATAATATATAAAGAACTCTTACAACTCAATAATTAAAAGATAAGTAACAATTTAAAAATGGGAAAGGAGCTGAATAGACATTTGTCTAAAGAAGATATACAAATGGCTGATAAGCACATGAAAAGATGCTCAACATCATATGCAAATCAAAACCACAATGAGATAGCACTTCACACCCACTAGGATGGCTATAATAAAAGACAAATAATAGCGAATATTGAGGATTTGGAGAAATTAGAACCTTCATATACTGCTGGTGGGAATCCAAAATGGTACAGCCACTTGGGAAAATGGTTACCATATGACCGAGTTACCACATACCCAGCAATCCCACTACTAGGTACATACCCAAGAAAAATGAAAACCTATGTGCACCCCAAAATTTGTACATAGATGTTCATAAGATGCTCATAGCAGCATTATTCACAATAGCCACAGAATGGAAAGAACTCAAATGTCCATCAACTGATGAATGGATAAACAAAATGTGGTCTATCCTGACAGTGGAATATTATACAGCCATGAAAAGGAATGAAGTCCTGATACATGCTACAACCTGGAGGAACCTCAAAAACATTATTGTAATGTAAAAGAAGCCAGACTCGAAAGACCATGTAGTGAATGATTCTATTTCTGTGAAAGTCTGTATCCATAGAGACAGAAAGTAGACTCACAGTTGCCTAGTTCTGGGGGAGCGGGGAATGGGGAGGGCCTGCTAATGGAATGTGGGATTTCTTTTAGGGATGATGGAAATGTTCTGGAATTAGATGTGATGGTTGCACAACCTTGTGAATATATGAAAAATCCACTGAATTATACATTTTATGTGAATTTTATCTCAATCAAGAGAGAACAAGAAAAAGAGAGAGAGAGAGGCCTCTTTGTGTGTTGTGAGGGTTACGTGAGATTATCACCACGAAGTCCCTGGAATGGGTCTGGCAATAGCACGCAATAAACGGCAGCTTTCAACATTCCTTAAGAATATTCTAGAGAATAGCGGCTGAAAGCTGCAGTGTTGCCTGAGCACCTGGATTTCTTCTCGGCCTCACCACTTCCTTTCTGAGGACCCCAGCTGAGGGACGGTTAGAGGCCTTCCTCCCAACCACCCAGCACCTGAACCCCCTTTCCCTGGCTTGAGGAAGCCCCCACCTTCCGAGGCTGTGTCCCCCTCCCGTGGCTGCAGCTGGAAGGCAGCTCCAACTCTCCCAAACTCCCTGAGCAGACCCCGGGGTGGGGATGGGCTCAGGGAGGGAGGAGGGCAGGCGGTAGCTGAAGCTGCAGGGACCAGGCACATCCCGGCTGGTGGCACAGGGAGGCTCCCAAGGAGGCTGGGATGGGGGATGGGGTGGGGTGGTGGTCCATGGTGCAAGGGGGCAGTGGCGTCTTCATGGGCCCAGCTCCTCGGTGCCGTCTTGGCCACCGTTCCCCAGCTTCTTGCTCCAGCCTTAGAGATTCTGCTGAGCCACTGAACCCTTTAATGAAACCCTTTCCTGGCTGACTGGCCAGGGTGGGCTTTTGGTACCCACAAAACCAACTTGTATGTAGACCCCAGGCTGTGGTACAGACAATAGTGGCTCCCCAAAGCTGTCCACCCCAAATTCCTGGAACCTGTGAATTTACTTCCTGATGTGGTAAAAGGGGCTTCACAGATGGGGTGACTTTAAGGATCTCAGGGTGGGGAGGTAAGCCCGGATTGTACAGGTGGGCCCAGCGGAATCACAGCATCCCTGCCAGGGAAAGGAGACAGGAAAGTGAGGGCCAGAGAGAGAAGATGAAGATGCTGGGTTGCTGGCTTTAGAAACAGAGGATGGGGCTGCGAGCGCAGCTAGGCAGGCGGCTTCTAGAAGCTGGAGAAGGCCAAAAAGTGGATTTTCCCCTGGAGCCTCCAGAAGGAGCAGCCTGGCTAACACCTTGCCTTCAGCTCAGAGACCCATTTCAGACTTCTGATCCCAATTGTCAGTTGATAAATATGTATTTTAAGCAGTCCCATTTGTGGTATTTGCTCCAGCAGCCATGAAAATGGAGACCCTGTTATAATGATTATCTGCACAAAACACGTCCAGAAAAAAGCGATTCACCTCCCCAAGCCTCAGTTTCCCTGTGTGTCGTTAACGGTTATAGCCAGTGCCCAGTGTCTCCTGCTGTATGTTTTGGTTTTGAGTGGATGAACGGAGAAAGGCTAAGCTTTCACAGAGATGAACTCACTCGATCTCAGGCCCACCCTTCAGGGAGAAACTGTTATCAACCTGTTTTCTAGATGAAGAAACGGAAGCAAGAGAGGGTAGGGGACTTACGTACAGGTGACACAGCTGCCCCCTGCACCCGGGACACTGAGCCAAGGCTGTTAACAGTAAGGAAACTGACGCTGCATCCTTCCGAGTTTGCAGAGGCCACCGGGCAGGGGGGCAGCCGTTACCCTTGGCTCTCAGCAGGCTTGGGGGACATGGTTTGGGTCATTTGGAAATTCTGGGTTGAAGCTTCTGAGGTTTGGGGGAGACATCACCACTCCAGGGGGCACTAGCAACATGTGGGGTGTCCGCCTTTTGTCACTATGGCCTGATGTCACTTTTGTCACTTTGGACATTTGGGGGTGGAGCCCCAAAGTCCCGTGGTGTGTGGGGCAGCCCCACACAATGACAACTTGTTCCGGCCTGAATGCCAACAGCGCCCTTGCTGACACATGTAGGTACACAGAGCGCCACATCCAGGTCACCCACATTGCTCAGCCCGATGAGGGGCGTTTGTTGACTGACTCGTCGATGGCAGTTGTGTGAGCTGTCTGTGGTGGGCAGCATAATGGCCCCCAAAGATCTTCCCACCCCGGAACCTGTGGATATGCTTCCTTGCAGGTAAAAGGGCCCTGCAGACGTGAGGAGGTTAAGGACCTTTGGGTGGGGAGAGTGTCCTGACCATCCAGGTGGGCCCAGTGTCAACACAGGGTCTTGAAAAGGGGAAGAGGGAGGGAGGCAGCCCAAAGCCTGAGCTTCCCAGGGAAGACGGGCAAAGGGCTCGAGACAGCACAGTCAGGCAGGGACCACAGGTTTATTGGGGCTCCACACGCACACTCACAGCATCGCACAACAGCACGGTTAACTCACACACACCTCCACCCCCTGGCCGGGGCTGAGAGGGGAGCGGGGTGCAGCCTCCTCACTTGTGTCCCAGACCCAGCTGGGTCCCCTCCTCCTGGGCAGCTGAGGGAGAGGGTGCTGGGGGGCCCCGGGCCTGGGGAGGGTGAGTCCAGGGAGGGAGCCAGGGCGGGGGCGGCTCATCTGTCCTCACTCAAGTGACTGTAGCATCAGCAGCTGTTTCAGCACCTTCGTCTGGCTGGTCTCGCGGATCTCGCCGGCCAGGAACATCTCGTCCACGACTGTGTACACCTGAGTTGGGGGAGGCCGAGGGGGACGGTGGGTGTGAGAGAAGGGGACCCCAGGCAGGTGGAGGGGCTGCGGCTGGCCCACCCACCTTCCTCCCCGACCCCCTGCACCAAGGCCTACCTTGTAGAAGTTGAACACCAGGTCCAGCTCACAGACGTTGTGGAAATACTCATTTAAGACCTGAGGGAGGAAGACAGAGACGGTCAGGGATGAACAGGGAGAGAGACAGACAGAGAGAGAGAAAGAGATGGGAGTAAGGTCACCAGGAAGAGAGGGCAAAAAAGAGAGACAGAGATCGACAGAGGACAGGAGAGACAGACAGACAGACCAAGGAGGGAAAGAGAAAGAGAAAGACAAAGAAATACAAAAATGGGGAGACAGAAAGAGCTGGGCAGACAGAGACAGACACGGAGAGTGGCATAAAGGCTGCAGGTAGCTGGACCAGATATTAAAATACAAAGAGATGGGGACGTAAAGGAACAGTGAGGTCCCCTTGCCTTGATCAAGATGGTGGAGGGAGATGCTTCAG
Organism: Bradypus variegatus; assembly: GCA_004027775.1. Lineage (NCBI taxonomy): Eukaryota > Metazoa > Chordata > Mammalia > Pilosa > Bradypodidae > Bradypus > Bradypus variegatus. The sequence goes on along the minus strand of PVKY010002156.1, from coordinate 13,499 downwards.
GGCTTGGTCAACACAGCTTTGAACCACAACCAAGAACAGGCAGAAACATCTGTCTCAAGGCTCCAGAAAGCAGTTAAAGGACTACAAAACAGCGAGTGCCATGAAAAAGGCCACTTACAAGCAGCAGGATCGTGAAGCGCCCTGGCTGGCCGCTCTCCCACCACCCAACGGCTCAGCATGGAGCTGGCCCGTGCTCCCGGCACAGCTCCCTGGTCCTGGTTCCAGAAGGAGCAGTGACCCTCGTGCACACACTGGGAGCCCGGATGTCCGGCCCAGTCTGTCTGGAGGGGCCTATTCCCAGAACCTGCCCTGGGAGTAGAAAGCGGCTCCCTGAGAACACTGTGCGGGGGTGATGATCACTGCTGCCTGGGGCAAGGGCACGCTGGCTGGAGGGCACACAACGCAGGGACACTGTTTCCCAGGGAAGAGGACACATTCAGAACTATGTAAATAGGGAAACTCCTAGGGCCACCCTCTCAGGCCCAAGACAAGAGGCTTGTGCAGAAAGGATCTGGTGTCCCTGGGGCTTTGGCCTGGAGCTCTTCTCCAAAGGCTTTGTGTGGATGAGCTCTGAAGGTCAATCTGCAAAGATTGGGACGGGTGTTTTTCTTTTTCCTTCTTTATTTATTTACCTATTTTTGTTAGCTGCTGGCATTCAAAGAAAGCCGTCATAACACTAGCTGGATATGAGCTTAAGGAACAGATGTCTTGGAGTCTAAATTCCAGGAATAATACATTAAAATATCAAAATGTCCAAGTTTCAAGAAAAGATTACAGAACATACAAAGAAACAGGAAGTGATGGCCCAGGCAAAGGAGAAGATTAAAGCATCAGAAGCGATCAGTGGGGATTGGACGTGGAGCATTCCAGACAGACTTCAAAAAAAATTGGTCCTAAATATGGTCAAAGGGCTAAAGGAAAACATGGACAAAGAACTAAAGGAAGTCAGGAAATGAGAGATGATTACAAAGAGAATATCAACAGAGAGACGGAAATTATGAAAAGGAAACAAACAGAGCTGAAGACCACAGAAACATGAATTAAAAATTCCCTAGAGGGGTTCAACAGCAGATGGGAGCTGCAGAAGAAACATCAGTGAACTTGAAGACAACGGAGATCATCCAGTCTGAGGAACAGATCCCAGGGAACCTGTGGGACACCGTCACGCATACCAATACATTTGTGGGAGTCCCAGGAGAAGAGGGAGTGAAAGGAGCAGAGAGACTATTCAAAGAAATAATGGCTGAAAATTTCCCAAATTTAACGAAAGACATGAATGTACACCGCCAAGATGCTCAATGAACTCCAAACAGGACAAACCCAAATGGATCCACACTGTGCCATGTTATAATCAAACTGTTGAATGCCAAAGATAAAGAGAGAATTCTGTAATCCCCAAGAGAAAAGCAACATGTCACCTAAATGGGAGCCTTGATAAAATTAAGTGCCGATTTCTCATGGGAAACCTTGGGGGGCAAGAAGGTAGTGGGAAGACAAATTTAAAATGCTGAAAGCAAAAACCTGCCAACCAAGAATTCTGTATCCATCAAACTTGTTTTTCAAAAAATGTTGGTAGAAATAAGATATTTCTGGATAAACAAAAGCTGAGGGAGCTTGTCACCACTAGACTGGACCTATAAGAAATGCTAAAGGGAAGTCTGCAGGTTGAAAGGAAAGGTTACTACACAGCTGACTGAAGCCACATGAAGAAAAGATCTCTGGTAAAGATAATGGCAGGGGAAAATATAAATACCAGTACTACTGTATTTTTTATTTGTAACTCCACTTTTTACTTCCTACAGGATCTAAAAGGCAAATGTATAAATACAATGAAAAAAATCAATGGTTTTCGGGACTTAGCTGGCAGAGGAGTTCTCTGGAGAGTTTAAGTTTCTGAAGAATAAACTTAGTGAGTGAAACTTTCATAAAGGCTCAGATAGGGACCCGGGCCTTCTTTAGGGTTTTTGGGACTACTGTTGACTTGGGTTTATCACACTGTGGTCTTTTTGGTATATTTACGTGAAGCTTCCATAGGAGTAACCTCCAGGACAGCCTCTCGACTCTATTTGAAATCTCTTAGCCACTAAAATCTTATTTTGTTGCCTTTCTTTTCCCCCTTTTGGTCAAAAAGGCAAACTCATAACATTCTTTGAAATTTGCTATGTAGCTACTGTTAAATTGTCATTTGTAAGTTATCACCTTTGTGTATGTATTTTGCAATAAGGAAATAACTGAAACTATGGTACTTTTAAAGTTATCACCTTTTGCATATATGTTATATTTTATTACAAAGAAATAACTGAAACTGTGGAACTGTAACCCATAACATTCTTTGAAATTTGCTCTCTACTTGTTAAATTGCACTTGGAAAGTTATCACTTCTATTTAAATATATTCCACAGTTTAAAAAAAAAATCAATGGTTTTGGACTCATAATGTACAAATATGTCATTTATGACAGGGATGGGCAGGGTATAGGAACACAGTTCATGTATGCTATTGAAGTTGTTTAGTTGTTATCAAAGCAAATGAAACTGCTATAGATTTAAGATGTTAAAATTAAGCCCCACGGTAACCACAAAGAAGATACCAGAGAATACGCAAACTCATAGAGACATAAAGTAGAATACAGGATATCAGGGGTAGGGGGCATGGGCAAGGGGGAGTTAATGGAAAATGATGGTAGACTTTCTGTTTGGAGTGCAGGGAAAGTTCTAGTAATGGAAGGTGGGGCGGTACTACCCTGTGAACGTGATTCATCCCACTGAATGGTACACTTGGGAGGGGCTAAGATGGGAAAAATTGTTGTATATGTTTCCACGATTAGAAAAAAAAAGAAAGAGAAACTAAAAAGATAATGACAATTAAATGCAGTACCTGACCCTGGATGGGATCTAAGAATGGAGGAGAAAAGGTCAAAAGGACATGATTGGACATTAGAAAAAACTGGACCACAGACTATAAGCTTGACATCAATGTTAAATTTTTTAAACTTGATAACTGCACTTAAGGTGAATATTTTTCTTTGTAAGAAGTGTACGTGAAACTATTATGTGTTCAAGGATTAAGATATATGCAACCTGTTCTCAAATGTTCAGAAAACAGAGAGAAAGAACGATATGGCAAAGGTGGCAAAATGTTACAATTGGTGGATCTGGCTATCTGCGGGGTAGGTATATGTTGGAGTTCTCCGTATGGGGTTTGGATGATTTTTGCAACTGTTCTGTAAGTTTGAAATTATTTCAGAGTAAAAAGTTTTTTTTTAAAAAAAGGAAAGAAAAGAAACAGGTGGGTAGGAAAAGACAGAGTCCCACCTGCCCAAAGAGTGGACTCGGGGTGGCTCCAGGACAGGAGGCCCCCTGGGGGCCCAGCCCGTCCTCCCAGTCACTGCCCCCCCACACACACACCTCCACGAAGTTGTGGATAGCCTCCAGATAGGCCAGGTTGTTGTCGTTGACGTCCACACAGATGCAGAAGTAAAGGCCAGCATAGCGTCGGTAAATGATCTTGAAGTTCCGGAACTGCAGGAAAGAGAAACTGTCAGCAAGAGAGAACACTCAGGGACCCAGCGATGACCAAGACAGCCCTGGCCCTGGCCTCCAGGGCACCTAGGATAGTGGGTAAGAGAGACCCATCCCCAGACAGTGATGGCCCAGAGTGGGCAGAGCTGGGACAGGAACCCAAGGGGCTGTGGGGGACCACAGAGGTATCTGACCCAGCCTTGTGGTCAGGGAGGGCTTCCCGGAGGAGGCGGCATCTGAGCTGAGACCTGGAGCAGGAGGGCTCCAGGCAGAGGGAGCAGCTTGTGCAAAAGCCCAGAGCAGAGAGGGGGCCTGGTGTGTCAGACAGCATCCACCTGGCTCCCTGTCACATTTGGATGGACTCAAATTCCTTAGCCCAAATTTATTCATTCAGTTATTCCACAAACATTTCCTGAGCAACTGCTGTGTGCCAGGCCCTGTGGGTCAACACTGTTCCAAGAGAGCTGCGACCTTGCCCTCACTAAACTGTAATATATGCAAATATCATAAGCCAAGAATAAATACGCATACAGGAGAGTTGCTGATTCCCGTGCTACAATCTGAAATTCTGCACGTGTGCGTGGTGCCACCTTGTGGCAGCCGCGAGAGAACTATCTGGAGATAGGCTTTCTGTGATTGCCGGTGGGTCCTCCATCACCCCTCCTCTTTTCCTGGAATCTCTCTCTCCTGCAATCATGGTCTTGGCTCCCTCTTGCCTGTCTGGCTCCATCTTTGCAGTCTCCTCTTCCTGTTGCACACTTCCAGGCTTCTGAGGGATCTGCCCCAGACCCTCATCTCTTCCCCTGCTGCACATTTTCAGATAAGTCTACCCCTCCAGGCCAGCTCCGCTGCCCCCAATCCCTGGGCCTCTCCTCCAGCCCTGACCACTGTGGGCAGCCTCTGTCTGGGCAAGGGTCTGTCGGTCTCCCCCCACTGGACTGTGAGCCCCGGGAGGGCAGATCTGGAGCTATCTTGGTCACTGCTGTGTCCCCAGCACTGCCCAGCCCAGGGCCTGGCACAGAGGAGGCACACAAGGAAGGGTGAGTGAGTGAATGAATGAATTAATGGGAATGTAAGTGCTGGGCCTGGATCCTGGAAGAACCTAAGGGCTGAGGGGCAGGCCCCTGTGTGACATTCTCACCTGACCCACCGACCTTTCCAGCTGCACCCCCCTCAAGGCTGTTCTTGGTCTGTTTGGGCTTCACTGATCCCCTCCTGGTCCCTAAAACACATGTTCCCAGCCCTTAGCAGAGGACCTGGGGCTGCGTGGATCCCCACGAGAGCCAGCACCTTCCAAGCCCCCGTTCCTCTTCCCTCATTCTCTCTTGGACTCATACTGTCATACTGCTTGGGCTTTGACTCCCCCCAGCCCCATGGACTACTCTCCTGGCTGCACCCGTGGCCAGGCCCACCCCCCTCTGCTGCAGCCCTCCTCCTGGAGACACTCTCCTCTTGGCTGCAAGGATATCCAGCAAGGAGGGTTTCCCCTCCTTCCTCATCACCCCACTTCCAGATGATGATACGGCCTTGGCCCTCTTCTTTGCTCTCCTCTGTCTGTCCTCACTCCCTGGAGAGTTCCACGGCGTTAGTTAGTGATATGCAGAGACTTCCAAAATCCTGGTATGTGCCTAGTCCTCCCCCTGAACTCCAGACTCCTCACCCCCTCCTGGGCATCCCTGCCTGGATGTGTAACGGACACCTTGAACGCTACCTTCCCAACACCTCACTCCTGATCTTCACCTGCAAACCTGCTCTTTCTAAAGTTTGCCCTCAGAAATGACAACTCCCTCCTACTGGCTGCTCAAGCCAAAAATCTAGACATCCTTCCTGGCTCCTCTTCTGCTCGGTTGGCTCCACCTCCGAAACATTTCTACCACCTCTACTGCTCCTACCCCAGTTCTGGTTGTCAGCATTTCTCACCTGGACCATTGCGGCTGCTTCTTGAGGGTCCCCCTGCTTCTGCTCTGGCTCCCATCTCACTCAGAATTAGAGCCAAAGTCTTCACCGTAGCCCATGAGCCCTGCACTATCTGTCTCCACCATATCTTTGACTTTACCTCCTCCTACCCCTCCCCTGGCTCACTCTACCTCAGACACTGGCCTTCTTGCTATTCCTAGAATGCCCAAGCTGTGTCCCTGCCTCAGGGCCTTGACATGTGCTGCCCCCCTCCCCCCATGGCTTGGAATGTTCCCTTACATAGCATCTCCTTTCACTCTCTCAATTCCAGGTCCTGGTTCAAATGCTGCCTTTTCAGGGAGGCATTCTCCCACCAAAATATTTAACCCACTCTCCATGCCGCAACATGCATGCCCCAGCACTGCTCACTCCTACAGCTGCTTATTTTTCTCCCTGACATTTATCACCACCCGATATGCTGTATGCTTTACAGTCTGTCTCCCACCATCTAGAATGTCAGCAACCTGAGGGTAGGGACTTTAGTCTGATTTGTCCACCGCTATACCCCCAGTGCCTGGCAAAAGGCCATTGATAAATATTTTTTGGATTCTGCAGGACAATCTTCCTGGATTCTTCAACATCATGAGAACGTCATGAGAACGAAGAGGTAGAGACTTGTAGCTTTAGAGATAACAAGGAGACCAGCAACCAAAGCAAAAAGCAAGATCTTCAACTAGAGTTGAACAAATCAGTTTTAAAGATTCATTTGGGAAAACTGAGGGAAATGTAAATATTGATTGGACATGACAGCAATATTAAGGAAATATCATTAATGTTTTCAGGTCTGATTATTAATGTTTTCAGGTCTGATTTGCCTACTGTGGTAACGTAGGCAAATGCCTTCATTTTTCCAGATCCATCCTGAAATATCTAGGGGTAAAATGTTGGGAGGTCTATAACTTCACTCAAAATCCTTCAGCAAGGGGATGGGCACTGAGAGATCCGTTACTCTTCCATCTCCTTTTGCGTGTTTGAAAACCTCTCTAGTAAGGGTCAAAAAGGCACCAGGAAAAAAAATCCTTTGGTGAAAAACCGAAAAAGGTAGAGCAAATGGCAAAATAATACTGATTAGATCCAGGCGGCGGCTGTACACATGCTTGATCAACTTTTCACTCATGATAGTTATCTGTATGCAGGTAAATATTCACAATATAAAGTAAAAAAGAAAAGAAAGAAAGGGAAGAAAGCTAAAAATCAAAACGTGTTGTGTGAATGAACATAGGAAAAAAGGAGGGTCTGAGGGGTTATTGCAATTAGTGGGTGGCCAGAGGCAGGGAGGGAAGGGGTCAGAGGGAAGGAATTGGGGGCGGGGTGAGGGTCCGTCACCTCCACAAAGTTGGTGTGTTTGGCATCCCGCACAGTGACTACAGCATGCACCTCCTCGATCAACTTCTGTTTCTCATCATCATCGAACTGCATGTACCACTTGGCCAGGCGCGTCTTGCCCGCCCGGTTCTGGATGAGGATGAAGCGGATCTGGGGGTAGCAGGAGGAGGAAGTGAGAGGCAGGTGGAAGGCAGGAGGACAGGGAGATGGGGTCCTCCCTCTCTGCTGCCCTGTGCCCACCTTACCGGGGGTCTGGGCCGCTCCCCAAGGCCTGGTCTGGCCCTGACCCTCCACCCCCAGTCCCGCCAACACCCAGGGAGAGATTTATCTTCCACTGAGTGGAAGACACCAGAATCAGCCTCTTCCACCTCTTAGCTGCGGGAACCTGGAGAAGGGCCTCGCCCCTCTAAGCCTCAGTTTCCTCGCCTGCAAAGACACGTTTCCTAAGAAAACCTACCTTGATAGGTTGTTTTGAAAGTTAAATGTTTATAAACTTAATTCAGTCCCTAGCATGTAAGAGGCACCTAATAAATGTTTGCGTCCTGGCTCTGACACTTTATTCCCCCCTAATTTTAAAAAAAATCGAGATATAATTTATATACCATAAAATTTACCCATTTAAAGTGTATACAATTCAATGGTTTTTAGTATATTCACGTTTGTGCAAAAAGTACCACCAATTCCAGAACATTCTTATCATGCCAAAAAGAAATCTCCCAGCTTGCCCCCTACCCCCACAGCCACTGGCAACCACCCACCTGTTCTCTGTCTCTCTGGATTTGCCATTTCTGGACATTGCATATAAACAGAATCATATACTACGTGATCTTTTGTGCCTGGCTTCCTTCACTTCACAATGATGTTTTCGAGGCTTACCCATGTGGTATCATGTATCAAAACTCCATTTCTTTTTACGGCTGAATGACATCCCACTGCATGGCTACATGCCCATATTTTGTTCCTCTTTCCATCTGTTGATGGGCATTTGGTTGTTTCCACTTGGGGGCTCTGTGACTAGGCCTGCTATGCACTTTCGTGTACGAGTGTTGGTTTCAACACTGGTTTTTAGTTCTTGGGTAAATACCTAGAACTGCAATTGCTGGGTCACATGATAATGCTGGCTTTAACTTTTTTGAGGAGCTGCCAGACTGTTTTCCAAAGTGTCTGTCACTTCTTAAGGGCCTTAACTGCTTGGTGCCTCAGTTTATTCACCTGGAAAACAGATCTTCATAAGAGTGTGATAAAGAATTGAAGGTGAGAGGCACTCAGAACAGCATCTGGCTCAGGCGCTCAGAGTACGCGCTCCGTTGTCAGCTGTACTTCTCATCAGTTCTGACTAAAGAAAACTTGTTATGATTCTGCCAAGCTAGGTCAACCCTCATAGGTGGCTGTAAAAATTCCATGAGTTGATGCTGGAAGTACCTAGCGGAGTGCCTAGTCCATATTGGGCGCTCAATAAAATGAGCAGGTTATTATGACTGGGAGGCATTTGACCCAAATGGCTAAGCACACACACAATGGAGCCAGAATAAATCCCGGCACTTGCTGGCAGTGAGACTGTGTGTCTCAGGGCAAGTCACTTAATCTCTCAGGGCCTCGGCTTGCCCTTTCTGTATAATGGACGCAATGAGAGTACCTATTACAGGACTGCTGCACGGGTTAATAAACATAAGCAGTGTAGGGCAGGGACTAGCATGTGTTAAGTGTTACATAGGTATTAGCTCTTATTAGTAGTATAATTCGTTATTATTTGACTTCGAGAAAAAAACCTGGTCCAAACTCACCCAGCTAGGAAGCCTGCCTTTGGGTTCATTTCTGTTTGAGACCAGCACACTTATGCCCATTTTATAGATGAGAAGACCAAGGAGCAGGAAAAGGAAGTCTCCAAAGCCAGAAAGCAGAGCTGGGAATCCAAAGGCTTTGCTCTAGACCCACTTGCCATGTTTTATGGAGTCTCCATCCTTTAACTGGAGCCTCCCCCTCTTTCCTAAATCTCATTCTCCACATGTTCTACCCCTCTTCCCACAACCACCCAAGCTGGAAGGAAAGAGGATATTACACTCTCCTTCCAAGAACCCCTTCTGCTGAGCCAGCGAAAATCACTTCCTGGCAGGGCAGGGGTCCTGGGCGGGACAGGAAGGAGTATGTGGCAGTGGAGTGGGGAACAGGATCTACTCCAGGCAGCCACAGCCTGGGGACAGAGCCAGGGGAGCTAGGAGCAGGCGTACAGAGCTGAGGGAGAGCTCTGCCTGTCACTGGTAAATTCTCTCATGTATCTCTTCCCTTTTTCTCCTCCCAGTTAGAATCTCTCCACCTCTGGGAATCTACTCTGAGAAGTCCCCTCCCTCCAGAACCCTCACCCTTCTGAATGCCCCCCCCCAACTTTTCCCATCTTCCCTGGAGATGTTCCCTTTTGATCTCCACTTTCTCAGGTTCGAGCTTCTCCTTCTGACCTCAGCAGACATCCCTTCTCTGAGCCGAAGGCTTCCTCCATTCATCTCTTCCTGACTCCTTGCCCAGAGAACCCTTTCACCTGTTCCAAAGGCCCCTCTGCAAATCCAAAGCCCATACCCTGCTCCAAGAGTACACCTACGCCCTATCTACAAAGAACCCATCTTTTGGAAAGCCCTGCCCCAATGCATTTATTTATTTCTAGTATAGCTCCCTCTCCCTTTTGCAGCACATGCTTCCTGACTTATTTAAAGCCCCATTCCCTGCAGTGGCCTACTTCCGGCCTCCAGCACCCAGTCCCTTCCCCTGGAGTTTATCTCCCTCCATCTGCAATATCCCGTTCATTTCAACACCATTTCCCCACCTGCAAGGCTGGCTCTCTCCCCCTCCTCTGTTCCAATGTCACCTGCTCTTCCCCAACGCTCCCGCGTTCCCGCCTTCCCCCTGGAAAGCCCTCCGCTTCAGACGCCCTTCCTATCCCTAGACCCCTCCTCGAGAGTTGCCGCTCCAGTTTTAAAAACCCCAATGTTTCCCACCTGTACTAACCTCTCTCCTTGCCATCCCTCTCCCGTCTCCAATGTCCCCTCGCTTCGGGACTCTGGCCCACCCCCACGTGCAGAATCATGACCCTGGCCCACCCTTCTCGGTACCAGATCAGCCCCAACACTGCGAGCCCGCGCCGGGCCCAGACCATCGTGCCGCGACAGGGGAGCCTGTCAGAGCCCGACTGGGCCTCGGGTGTCTGCACGCGGACCCCCCTCCGCCCATCCCCAGCGTGGACGCGGCCCCGTTACCATGGCGACCCTCGTCCGGACGCCAGTGTCCCAGGTCCCGCGGCGACTGGGCGGCTACGGCTCTGGGAGCAGACGGGGGGGTCCCAGGGTCAGAGCGGACTTCCGGCAAAGAGCCCGCCTTGCCCTCTCGCGCACGGCCCGCTGGGAGTTGTAGTTCCACGAATGCGGTTGTACGGACTGGCGCAAGCCGTGAGGAAAAGAAGCGCGTCCTTTTCTCAGCATGCTGCGCTACTGTCCTTGTCCCACTTAACGACTCAGGCCTCAAATGCACGCCGGGCGTTGTGGGTGACCGTCTCTCAGGGAACTACAATTCCCGACGTGCAAGACAGCCATTCTGGTGAGCGTTGCGTTCTGGGAAATGTAGTTATGGAAACCCTCGCTCTCCCCCTCCCGCCCCAGAGAAGGACATGTTGGGAATAGTAGTTTTAAATAAGAAACTTACGTTGGGAAGTTGGGAAGGTAGTGTCTTTCTGGGATAACACAGTGCTTTAAGTATGTTGAGGGTTTCCCTGTGAGAGATGGTCAGTGGTTTACAAGCATGAATTTTGGAGTTAGAACTGTATGGAAATCCTGCTCTCGCACTTCCTAACTGGGTGAGTTTCGGCCAGGGACTTTACCCATTCGGTCTCAAACCAGGGATTATCATAATAACTACGTTGGTTCTTGTTTTAAAGCTTCGATAAGATTCCAAAGTACTTAGCACTGTGCCCACCACATAATAAGCGTTCAATGAATAGTCTTTAACCTTGTGACTGTTCACTGTTACGCAGTGTCAGGGGACAGGGTTTTCTCACTTGCTAGCCAGGGGTACCCTTGTCTTCTTTCAGTGATTGAAATTGGCAAGTGCTGCCCCACCTCAGGATCTTTGTGCTTGCTGTTGCCTGGACTTCCCATGGCTGGCCTCGAAATACCACCTCTAGAGACTTACATACAGGACACTGATTTTCTTTTTTTTTTTAGTAAGGCTCCTGGACATGCGCTAACTAGCAATGAGCAGCGTGCACAAGGGCCACTTTCATTGCAAGACACTTCTGTTCACAATTCTCTCGCGTGTGCCCACTGTCACTAGCAACCACACATCTGTCTCGCCTCACCCCAGGTCTGAGTCGTATCTCCTCAGTCCTACACTTGGGACACTGATTTTTAATTTCATGGGTTTTAATCGATTAGCTTGTAGCTGTCAGGAATATATTTAATGTTACATGTGATAATCCTAAATAGTGACAGTAGATTGTCACTAAATGAGTAGTTACACATTAAAAAAAAGAAATAAAGAAAGAAGAAGGATCCCCTATTCCCCTCCATAGTTATCTTGGTTTCTTTATAGTCTTTATTATAGCTAGTAATGATTTTTTTTTTGTATCTGCGTGTTTATGTGTGTGTGTATGTTGTCTAAGTCTCCCATGAGGTGAGGTGGTGAACTTGCCAAGAGCAGGGCTCCTGTCTGTTAACTCTATCTCCATTACCTAGAATAGGGTGGCACATGGTAAACATCTAATAAAAATATGAGAATTGGTAATAAGGGCATGCTTACCCTAATAATAATAAAGCACAATATTGAGCTATATACAATGAGAATGTGGTATTGACAGAACAAACATTCAGTGCAAGGGCAAATAGAGGTCAGAGATAATTTTTGTCTTGTGTACTGCTCTGTTGCCAACAGGATTGGGACTAGGATGAGGTAAGAAAGGCACCCAGTGTGTCAAATTTAAAAAGGCATTCACATACCAAAAAATGAGAATAATTAAAAGGCGCTCACTGTCAGGTTCCCACTCAGCCCTTGCATGAGCCTGAAATTGAGTGCCTCCTTAAACTGTGTACCCTGGGTACTAAGTTTGCCTCACATTCCTTCTAATCTTGATCTCCAGGATTTATCTTAGTGCCCAGCATAGGTAGTGCCCAGCATTTGCTGAATGAATGAATGATTGAATGAACAGGTAGCAGGAAAACAGGTCCTGGTCACGATCTAGCAGGGGACATAGAAGTAAATGATGTTGCACAAATAAATAAGAAATTACAGTAATCAGTCCTATGATGAAAAACTGCAGGATGCTTTGAGTGCTTTATTGGTTCTCCATGGCTGTGTAACAAATTACCCAAACAGGTAGTGGTTTAAAATCATAATAAACATTTATTGTCTCCCACGGTTTCTATGGATCAGCAATTCAGGTGTAGTTGGTTGTGGCTTCATGTGTCTTTTGAGGTTGCAGTTTGAAGGCTTTCCACTTGAAGCCTTGATTGGGGATGGAGGGTCTGCTTCCCAAGTGGCTCACTCACTGGCCAGAACATTAGGCTGGCCGGCAGCAGGAGGCCTCAGCTGCTCACCACATGGACCTCTCCAAATATACATGTGAGCATCTTTACATAGCAGCTATTTCCCCCCAGGAATGAATGACTCAAGAGAGTAAGGCGGAAGTTGAAATGTCTTTTATGATCTTGCCCCAGAAGTCACACACTGGTGAAGGATGCGTAGATTAGTGTGGGGAGGGAACAGAGTACCCAAGAAGGGAACAGATGTGGGGAGAGGATCAAGCAGACTTTGTCTCTGCCCTCAGGAACCTCATAGTCTGGGTGGTTTGGAGTCTGAGGTTAGATGTCGCTGAATAGACAGAAAAGATCTATCCCAGCACTTCCACTTTAGGATGATCCCTGGGAAAATTCTTTCCTTGGTCATGGCCAATACTGTAATGGAAAAAAGAAAAACTGGAAACAGATTAAACATGCATCAGTAGGGGAAAAGTTGGATAATCCAGGATTCAGTCACATCACAAAATATTATTCAGCTGTTAAGATGAATGAGCTTGATTTCTGTGTGTTGACATGCACGATCCCCAAGATATGTTGCTGGAGAAACAAAGGAAGGTGCACAGTTATAGTTCCACATTACACCATTTGATTTTTCTTTTTATTTATCTCTGCAACTTTTTATTTTGAAAGAAATCATACCCACTGTGCTGATTTGGCTATATTATGTTATGTCCCCCACAAAAAAGCTATGATCTTTTTTTTACTGCAGTTTTATTGAGAAATATTCACAGAACATAAAATCCTTCAAAGTGTACAATCAGTTGTTCACAGTTGTGCATTGATCACCACAATCGATCTCTGAATATTTTCATTATTCTAAAAAGTAAAATAAAAGTTAGAATAAAGAACATCCAAAACATTCCATTCCTCTCCTCTGCTCATTGTTCATTTACTTTTTTTTCACACTCATTCATTGTTTTTTTAACTTTATCAAAAAATAAAAAAAACATTTAAAACAAAACCAAAACAAAGGAATAAGAAAAAACAAATAACCTAAAATAACTACATTTCTGCAAACTTGTTCCTACCATACCCCCAGAAATTAACAAATCATAGTTGTTCCTGATCATTCCCAGAACACTGTTTACCCTCCATAACTTATCTGTTCTTATTAGATTATCGTTCCCTCTTCACTATTTGC
>PVKY010002155.1:0-27197 GCA_004027775.1 Bradypus variegatus | reverse complement strand
TTCACTGAAAATTTCCCAACTCTTATAAAAGACAGAAAATTAGAGATTCAAGAAGTACAACGTACCCCAAATAGAATAGATCCCAATAGACCTACTCTAAGACACTTACTGGTCAGATTATCCAATGTCAAAGACAAAGAGAGGATTCTGAAAGCAGCAAGAGAAAAGCGATCCATCACATACAAGGGAAAGTCGATAAGACTATGTACAGATTTCTCCACAGAAACCATGGAGGCAAGAAGACAGTGGCATGGCCTATTCATTTTTGACAAGACTGCCAAATCCACTCAATGGGGCAAGAACAAAACTCTTTTGGAAATGATGTTAGAAAAACTGGATATCCACATGCAAAGAATGAAAGTGGACCCCTATCTCACACCATATGTGAAAACTAACTCAAAATGTGTCAAAGACCTAAATATAAGAACTAAACCTATAAATTCCTAGAAGAAAACATAGGGGAATATCTTCTGGACCTTGTATTATGCAATGGGTTCCTAGACTTGACACCAAAAACACAATCAAGAAAAGAAAAAAAAGATAAAATTCAACTTCATCAAAATTAAAAACTTTTGTGCAAAGGACATTATCAAGACAATGAAGACAACCTACACAACAGGAGAAAATATTTGGAGAACATGTATCTGATAAGAGTTTAATATGCAGAATATATATATAAATATCTCCTACAACTCATCAACAAAAAGACAAACAACCAAATTAAAAATGCAGCAAAGGACTTCAGTGGGTATCTTTCCAAAGAAGATATACAAATGGCCAATAAGTACATGAAAAGATGCTCAATATCATAAGCTATTAGGGAAATGCAAATTAAAACTTCGGTGAGATACCACTTCATACTCATTAGAATAGCTATTATTTAGAAAAATGGAAAATAAAAAGTGTTGCAAGAATGTGGAGAAATATACATTGTTGGTGGGTGTGGATGTAAAATGGTGCAGACACTGTGGAAAATATTTTGGCAGTTCTTCAGAACATTAGACATAGGAATAACATATAACAAAGCAACCCCACTTCTAGGTATATACACCCAAAGAAATACAAGCAGGGACTTGAACATATATTTGTACACCACTGTTTATAGCAGCATTATTTAAAATTGCCGAAAGATTGAAGCAATCCAAGTGTCCACTGATAGATGAACGGATAAACAAAATGTGATATATATATACACACAATGAAATATTATTCAGCCATAAAAAGGAATGAACGACTGATAAATGCTACAACATGGATGAACCCTGAAGACATCATGTTGAATGAAATATGCCAGACATAAAAGATCAAATATTGCATGATCTCACTTATATGAAATAAGCAGAAAAAGCAAATTCATGGCATCAGAAATTAGAATACAGGGGCAAGGGGAGGGTGGGGAATGAGGAGTGAATGCTTAATGAGTACAGAGTTTCTGCCTGGGTTGATGAAAATATTTTGGAAATGGTTGGTGGTGATGGTAGAGTATTATGAATGTAATTAATACCACTGAATTCCAATGAATTGCATACTTAGAAGAGATTAAAATGGGAAATTTTATGTTATATGTATATTGCCTGGGGAAAAAAGTTTTTTTAAACCCATAGAACTACACAACACAAAAAGTGAACACCAATGTTAACTATGGACTATAGTTAATAATATAATTATAATAATATTGGTTCCTTAATTAATAACAGTTACCACATTAATGCAAAATGTTAATAACAGAGAAAACTGTGTGTTTGAGAGGGCAGTTTATGGTAACTCTGTATTCTGCATGATTTTTTCTGTAAACCTGCAACTGCTCTAATAATTAAAATTTTTTTTAAAACCCTACTGAATTCTGCATGCATCTTAACAGACTGATTCTAAAATATATGTGGCAGGACAAAGCCTAGAATAGCCAAGATATTCCTTAAAAAAAAGATATGGGACTTGCCGTACTGCATATTAACATATTTTATGAAGCTATAGTACATAGGACAATATACTGTTTGAAGAGGGGTAGGCAAATAAACTAATGGTACCAAACAGCCTCAAAAAATACTGAGACAGTTTATAAGAGGTGACATTGCAAATTCATCAGGTTCATTTGATCAATGATACAGTAACAATTGGTTGTTGTCCATATGGGCAAAAATTTCGTTAAACTGTGACCACACACCACACCCAAAGTTAAGGTCAGGTAGATTAAAGACTTCAAGTGTAGGAAGCAAAACTTCACACTTTTAGAAATGCACAATATCCTTACAACATGGGGATAAGACAAATTTTTCCAACAAGCTAAAACGCTCTAAGGAAGTACTACACATTAAGAAAAAGATTGCCAAATTTAACCTCATTAAAATGGAAAACTTCTGTTCATCAAAGAACACCAAACACAAAAACAAAAATAGACAAGCCATAAACTGGGAGAAGATATTTGCAGCAACACATATAAAGGCAAGGGATTAGTTTTCCAAAAAGTACTTGCACATGTGTATGTATAAAACTACTACCAGTCAATAAAAAGACAAACAACAATAGAAAATAGGGGGGAATACAGGAGCAAATATTTCTCAGAAAAGGAAACACAAATGGCCAATGAATATACAAAAAAAGAGGCTCAACCATACTAGTAAATAGGGATTGGCACATTAAACACAATTGGGTATCACTAGCTTGGGAAAAATAAGAAGGCCTGATGATTCCAATTATTGGCAAGGATGTGGAGCAAGAGTATCTCTTGCAGGCTGCGGGTGGGAGTATAATTTGTTAGAATTACTTAAAACAGCTTGGTATTATCTTGTAAAGTGTAGATTAATTTATCCTATGACTCAGTTGTTCCACTCCTAGACAGAGTCTAGAGACCTTATACATCTTTATCAGGAGCATTGGATGAGAATGTTTTCCAGCAGAAGTGTTTGTAACTGGAATTGAGAGAAACGTCTACCTCCAGTAGAATACATAAGTAAATAGTGGTATATTCATATACTGAAATGCTACACAGCAGTGAAAATGAATTATCTATGTTCCATGCATCAACAGCATCTTAAAAATATAATATAGAAAGAAAAAAGCAAATTACTAAATAACACATCCAACATGTCATTATGTAGTTTCAAAAATTTGTGAATATATTCAGTAGTGTATGAAGGTGGGACAGGCAACAAAGGGGTGCACTCTATGTGAAGGAACTTAAACACAAAATTGGCTGAAGTTGGCTGCTTTTTATTATCACCATGCATAAGCAATTCAAACAACATTATTGATAAAATCCTCCTCCCCACCAAGACAACTACTTCAAATGCCCATCTCCTTGGTATGCTACTGAATGTATTGTATAGAGACATTTATTTCTGAAGTAAAAGTATCATGAAAAGCAAGACAATGACAAATTAAAATTCAGATTAGTGGGTTTCCTTAGAGGGAGGGAGAAAGATACAATTGGGGAATGGCACGAATGTCTTCAAAGAAATTGGTTATGTTCTATTTCTTAAACTGACTGGTACGTGACTGTTTGATTACTTTTTACATCTTATATATGTAATATATCTTCTTCTTTAAGTATGAAATAGTCCATCCTCAAGAGAAAGAAAAATGAAGCAGCAAAATCGGTGCAGGGGATGGGGGAGATGCTCTGAAGCGCATTGGAAGCCGCAAACTCGAGAGAAACACAGAGCCTTTGGTCAATCAGACAGGATGTGGAACTGGTGTGGCAGCCTGAATTGAGGGGAATAGCTGGGAGGCATTTGTCTTCTGGCTGGGGAAGTCATGGGTGTGGGTGAGTTTTCTACCAGGAAGTGTGCGTGGAGGGAGAAGACAGGGGTCAGGGCCAGAGGTTCAGGGAGCCCTTAAACCGAGGCTGAACAGATTGCTGGGAGGGCCAGGAGAGAGTGGGGACTGGAAAGCGGAGGAAGGCGTGGTCAGCTGCACCAGATACCGCCGAGAGAATCAAACAAGGTCTGAGAAGTGCCCCTGTATTTCACAGTGCGGGTCTTGGATGAGCTGGTCTAGTGGACCGCAGGTGGAAGCCAGCTGGCATTGGAGGAAGAAGTGACTCAGCGGAAGGGAACCGAGGTTAGGGAGTTCAGACAACTCCACAAGTTTGGCTGAGAAGAGCAAGGAGTAGCAGCTGGAAGGAGACACGGAGTCAAGGGAGAGATTCGATGAAATCTTTGAAAATTTTTCTTTCAAAAATCCCAATCTGGTTTAGCCACACCAAGGCAGGAAGGGTGTCTTCAGGCCTTCCCACTGTGCAGGTAGCCTTAAACAAACCAAGTACCCCTCGAAGACTGAAGCCTGGTGTGGAGCGGCATTTCAAGGGCTGGGGGGTGAGGGAGAGCAGTCTGCCCCGGGGGTGGGGGAGGAGTATTTTATCATTGTCTTGGTTTGCCAGGCTGCTATGACAAATACAACACAATGGTTGGCTTAAAAAAAAGAACCTCGAACTTACTGGCTCACGGTTTTGAGGCTGGAGTCCATAATCAAGAGATCAGCAAGTCTTGCGTTATCCCGGAGACTGCAGCATCGTAGCGCTAACTGGTGTTCCTTGGTTTGTATTTCTGCCTCTCCTCTCCTTTCGTGGGCCTCTGGCGTCTTCCTGAGCGACTTTCTCCACCTTCTGACTTCTGGTTTCTTCTCTTTTTAAAGCCTCTAGCTATACAGATTAAGACCCACCCCCATTCAATTGGGCCACACCTTAACTAAAAATAACATCTTCAAGAGGTCTTATTTACCTTAAGAATGTGTCTAGGTTCGGGAACATAATTCAATTTACCCTGCTAACATGGTTCAGAAGTGCTGGTACATGGTGATACAAGAATGCAAAATGACATTTATTCACTTTTATTGCTGTTTTAAAATTTTCTACTGACAGCGCCCTCTTTATTGCCTGCACCTGGGACAGACCGCGCCCACCACTCACCCTTGATGTAACACAGATGGGATGTATTGGGAAGGGATGGGTTTGAGTCTCAAGGACCTGGGGGTGCATCCTGGCTCCATCACATTCTAGTTAAGGGTCCGCGGCAAGTTCTTCACCCTCTCTGAGACTGGATATCTTTTGATCATTGTAAAGGAGGCTAATTTTTTTTTTTAACCTCAAAGGTTGTTGTGAGGATAAAATGAGATAACGTGAAAGCACCAAGTGTTTTAATAACTACGTGGCAGTAGTTATTAAGTGTCCTTTTGGAATCAGGAAATTCAGAAGAGAGGACGATGCCCCCTCTTTCGCCCAACACTGTCCCCCCGCCCCTGCCCCCTTCCCGGAGGGGCAGCGCCGGGTCCTAGGCCTAGTTACACGGAGGACTCCACGGGTGATGCGTACCGGGTGAGAAGCCTGCGGGCCACCTTGGGCTGGGATCCACCCCCTTGCTAATCCCTCCCACCTCCAATCCTCAGCAGAGCTGTCTGTCCGCAAAGGTTCCCCACTGTCCAAAGGACAAGCCTGGACCAGGTCTGCTCCTGACTAGGGGGCTGCGAGGTCGGGGCGGCCGTGGGAGCCCGCCCGCGCCCCGCAGCAGGCCTGCGCCTGCGCCCTTGCTCGGTCGTCCTCGCGGGGTTCCCGAGGAAGCCTCATTGCTTGGGCCGCAGGGGGCAGTTGTCATGGGGATGTCGGGGCCTGCTAAGCTGCCTCCTTAGCAACGGGATTCCCAGGCTGGTTACCATGGAAACAGCAGTCACTTGGCAATCAGTGATGAGGAACGGCGGGGACGGATTCCCTGCCCTTTCTGAGGACTTTCCCTCCCTCGGGCTAGACGGAACTCCCCACGCTGCCACGGGCAGCCCCGAGGGCTTCGTTTTTTCCAGCCACCAATCGCCTGCATGGGGCCATGGGCTGTCTCCTCCCTTCCCCGTGGCTGGGGGTGGGGGTGCGGGGAGAGGTTCACAGCGGGTCTGAGGTTCAAGTCTGGGGGGCCAGACCTAGCGTTCTTCCGCACCACCTCTGCAGCAGGGAGTCAGATCCATACCTCCTTCCAGAAAGGCGCAGATCTGGCATCTGCCTTCGGTTTCCCTCACCAAAGCTGGAGCCTAGCGGAGCCTAGTGGCTGCGCCCCACCCTCAAAGACGCCAGGAAGTCAACTCTCCATCCTGTCCAAGGCACTCTCCCTCTAGCCTGGTCACCTTTGGTCCCCCCAGCTGCCATCTGATATCAAATTGGACTAAGAAGTCGTCTTTCCTCTTCAAAGTCTAGCTGGAGTTATGCAGACATTTACTCGCGTCGTCCTTCAGGAAGCATCAGAGTCCCAGGAACCTTGGAGCCCTGCCGGCTGGGGTAGGGAGGGGGTGACTCAGGGTCTCACCCTTACCCCAACCCTGCCTTTCCTCCCTCCACAGACCCACACAGCCCCCTACCGCCCACAAAGACTCTTAACAGCCCATAAACAAC
Organism: Bradypus variegatus; assembly: GCA_004027775.1. Classification (NCBI taxonomy): domain Eukaryota; kingdom Metazoa; phylum Chordata; class Mammalia; order Pilosa; family Bradypodidae; genus Bradypus; species Bradypus variegatus. Next base: position 20,827 of record PVKY010002155.1, on the reverse strand, counting down.
TACACACCCACATCCACAGCCAGGCTTCCCAACCCCTGTACACATCTCTGCGCAGAGAACGTGCTTCAGGCTCCTGAGGGTACAGGTACACTCACACAAATACCCATACATGCTCTTGGGGCCTGCGGGCCACCACCCTCCACAGCCTGGCTCCTCAGCCTGCACTCCCTGTCAACCTCACCCCCACCCCCTGTCCCTGACCCCTAGAAGGCGGCAGTATCTGCTAGAATTATTTTATTTAAATAAAATATACAACACGGTGGTACACCGTTTTCTGTTTTAAAAGTGGGGATGGGAGGGCCCACAGACCAGACCTGGCTTCACCACAGTCTCCATGTGGGTGGGCTTGGAGATTTTATAAAATGTGTGTGAATATGTGTGTGCACGTGTGTATGGAGAGAAAAAGGTGCTTAGGTCAGGCCCTGAGGGCAAGGGGGCTCCTTACTTCTCATGCCCTAGAATCTTCCATCCCCCACTCCTGTCGCCTCTCTACCCTCCCTGCTGCCTCCAAGGGTTTGGATAAGTCTTTCTGCCCTCTTTGAGCTGCCCTCCTTCGTGTGGGCAAAGTAGTACACAGGCTGAGGCTGCTGTTCATGTCTTTTCAGCTCTGAGGACATCTCAGGCCCAGGGAAAAGGGGCACTTGATGGAGGGGGCTGGGGGTGGGGAGAGGAGGGTTCTCCAGCCCATTAAAGACTAGGGCCAGTCTGGCTTCTAATCTCCATCCATAGGACCCCGGGATCCCTCACCTCCTTCTCTCCTGGATTATTGCCTCCCACTCCCTGCAGCCCACCTTTGGAGAAATTGGCTTGTCCTACACTCCATGACAGCTCAGTACAAAACTTGACCTTGCCAACAACATTCTGGCTTGGAGCATGGAGCAGGGATCTGGATGGGCAAGGCGGAACCAGGCCTCCTCATTATTCAGGTCTTGGAAGCCAAACCTGCTCCCACCCTATAGACAGGGGCAGATCGCTACTGACCTTGGCTCTGGGATGATCCAGCACTTCCAGATGGTTGAGGAGGATCATCCCTCAAGAGGTGTTTAAGCTGCTTTCACATTGACCCCCACTCTGGAACCTGCTATGGCTCCTAGTTACCTTTGGAACCAAGCTCAACCCTTTTAGTCTGCCATCCAAGGTCTTCTCTGTGGACCTCCTTCCAAAGCCTCTGACTCTGTCCCCAATTCAGTAATCTCTCAGCTGTGCACTCCATCCCACCCATTGCCCCTTCCTTCCTCTCTCTAACTCATCCCATCTCTTAAGGCCTGGCTCAAGCCCACCACCGGCCATACATCTCCCTCAGGCCCTTAGGGAGGCCCAGCCATTTCCTAAGTCCTGAGATTTTAAGTCCTGGAGCTCTCTGCCAAAGCTCCCTGGGGCTGCCACCATAGCTGGCTGGAGCCATAGGCTAAACACATGAGGAGGGGCAGAAGAAACATGATTTATTGAGCACCTACTACAGTACATGCCAGGCACTGGGCTGGGAGTTTCGCATACTAGTTTTCCCACCTGGTCCTCAAAGGTCCTCATGAGGGCAGTAACATTATTATTCCCATTTTACAAATGAAGTAACAGACTAAGAAAGGTTAGATAACTTGCTGATCGTCATGTGGCTAAGAAGTGACAGAGCTGGGATTTGAACTTGGGTATAACTGACACCAAAATCTGGGCTCCTACCTCTGCACCATGCTTGGGGACCATCTAACTCAGCCCCTCTAAATCGACACAGTTTTCTGATAGAAGGAACATAGGCTTTGGCCTCAGGCAGGTTTGGATTTGAATCTCAGACTAGTCCCAGCTCTGACCCTCCTAGTTGTGTGATTCTGGGAAAATAAACCAAAACTCAGTTTCCTCATCTGTGAAATGGGAAGAATGAAAGTACCAACTTTGGGGTCTCTGTGAAACTGAAGGAGTTAATGTGTAAAGTGCTAAATCAGTGCTTGGCACACAGCAGACTCAATAAATAGAGGTTTCTCTCACCACCACCACCACCTCCTACAGATGGGAAAACAGAGCCACAGGGGTGCTAGATGGGTGCTTGAGGTACAGGCTGGATGGAGTCTTCTGCTTCCATGTAGTGAGAGGTCAGCTGCGATTGGACTTAAGACCAGTGATGGGCAGGGAGGGGGCCTGCAGAGAGGTACCAGGGTGTCCTCTTCCCAGAGGCCTGGAGAGGATACTTCCCCCAGACCCTGCAGGACCTAGCCTGCGGCCAAAGCGGGATGCTGGGTGTAAGGTGACCTGGGTGTCCTGGCAACATGGGGTTAATTAGATGGCACACATGTGTGCACGTGAGTCTATCTACATGGCTCTAGAGAGCACTACATAGCTATACATATACACATCTTGCATACATATCAATATACATATTCATATACATATCTTGCTAAGTAAGTTTGCAGTAGAAAAAAATGAAGACCCTCAGGGCCCTGGCCCCATCTTGTCCCAAGGACTCAGGTATCCCGAGTTTTCCTAGGATCATGCCAAAGGGCAGCCCCTTCCCGGGGGCATGAGTTGACCCCCAGCAGAGGGAGCTCCACGTTCACAGCTAAGGGGCTGGTGATGGCTGTTGCTCTAAAACAAATACAATGTCAGGTCTGCTCTAAGAACCCCAAATAGGGTCACCCCCACCCCTGACCAGCCCCAGAGACCTTCCCTGCTACTCTCGGGCTTCTGCATTTGGGCCCTGTCTGCTCCCTTCCCCCCTCCCTCCCTCTAGTGCTGAGTATTAAAATAGTCTATAAAAGCAAGTGACCAAAAGTCTATAGCTCTAAGAATACCTGGTTATTTTCTGCTGTCTTTTGTTTTTCTGGTGTGGGTTCCTTTTTTTTATATAATGATAATTATTATTGTTATTGGTAATTTCCTAATCACAGTTAAACCTGAAGAAAGAAAGAAGGGAGAAAAAAGAAGAGAGGAAGGAGGGAGGAGGTCCCGGCTCATAGATTGGATGGCAGTTTGGAGCGCACTGGCTCAGACCTGGCCCCAGGTTCTCTCTGGGGTGCAGCAGTCAGAGGGGGCCCCCCAGAAGAGGTGGCTCTTGCCCCAAACAAAGAAAGAGGGGGTGGCAAAGAACCTGAGGATGTCTTCCGAGGCAGAGTGACGAGCTGGCCAGGGGTGGCACCATAGGGCCTCCCGGAGGGACCAAGGCTCCCACTACCCCCACTGCCCCCGCTGCCACCCCCGGCCCTGGGGAGGGGAGGGAAGGCAGCTACAGATTCCCCAGAGGAGTGTGGGGAGGCTCTGCGTAGAGTCTGCGCCCCATCCTGGGGCAGAGCTGGCTGGGAGGCTGAGATGAGCTTGAGGTCCTGGGTGAGGCGGCCTGGAGTGAGGGGTGGTGTCCCCCGGCGCTGGGGGACCTGGGGTGGTGGGGGGCTGGATGCGGGTGGCAGGAGCAAAGAACCATGGGAGCCAGAGGCCCGTGGTGGAGCACTTGGGAAAGTTCTTGGGGGACCTGGGCTATGGCCAGGGGGGCTGAGGCCTCCTCGGGGGGTAAAGGCTACAGGGGAAGCCTCCCCAGAGACCCCTGCAGTGAAGCTTGGCCGCTCTGGCTGCCGTGGGGGTGTCTCTGGTGTACTTGGTGGGCCAACAGCCAGACCTGGGGACAATTCCCCAGGAGGCTGGCCCAGCTGCCCGGGACTGGACGATGGGGACCTGGATGAGGGCGGGGCTGGCAGGAAGTGCTCCAGGAGTCCCAGGCCTCCCCGGGCCCCCAGCAGCGGAGGTGGCAGCTGGGCAGCCTGTGGGGAGCGGGCACCGGGCTGCAGTGGGGTGAGCAGCGGAGAGTCAGATGAGGACAGGGAGCCACCCAGTGCCTTGTGGAAGTGGCCAAACCCGGCTATGGTGGTGGCAGCTGTGGTGGTGGATGGTGTGGGAGCTGGGGGCGAGCCACAGGCCCCTGGCTGGGGGGAAGAGCTGGACGAGGGCAGGAGAGGGCTCAGTCCAGCAGGTGCAGAGAATCCAGCCAGCTGTTGGATGTGGAAGGAGGATGAAGATGGTGTATCCACCTGGGATGGGCTACTGGCGGGAGAGGTGGAGCCCATTGCAGAAGGGATCAGTGACTGCAGCCGCTTCAGGTGCCTCGGTGTCTGCCCAGCCCCGAGGTTACCCAGCCCAGATCCCAGGGGTGGGCGGAAGATGGCGGCGGGCAGGCGTGGGTGGTGGGTGAGGGCTATGGCCACAGAGGTGGTGGCTGCAGCGGCCTGCAGTGGGGCCTGGATCAGCGGGGTCCAGATGACGGGTGTAGGGGTCGGGGTGCCCGAGGCAGCAGCCTGGACACGGTGTGCACAGTGGGCCATCTCGCGGTCATGCTGCACGATCTGCTGGATGATCTCGTTCTCCTGGTAGTTGAAGACGCCTGAGTTGAGGTCATGCTGGACTTTGTGGAGGAGGATGGAGTTCTTCTTGCCTGGGCCACAGAACAAGAGCGAGTGGCTCAAGCTGGAGCAGATGCCCCGGCCCACGTGGTGGGGAGCCCTGCCCTCCTGGCCTCCCACCCGTCCCCCTCACCGATGCGATCTAGGCGGTCCAGCGCCACAGTCTCAAAGGCCCGCCGCATCATGGGGTACTCCTCCAGCACCTCGTTGAAGTTATCCACGCTCAGTGAATAGAGGCGGCAGTAGGTGTCGGCCCTTACACTGGCCGTGCGCCGGCCCCGGGTCAGCAGGCAGATCTCTGCCAGGACATCAGGAATCAGGGAGGGGCATGCATGGCCTGGGGGATGCCCAGCAGATCCAGAGGACCTCCTGCCCCTACCCTGTCCTGGGTCCCCACTGCCTGGTACAGAAGGCTTGACAGGTCTACAAAGCCCACCCACCAGGCTGTGGCCACATTGGATGCCCACCCCCACCCCACTCTAAACTTGGGTGCCAGGCTGTCTTTCCCATCCCAGGGACCACCCCCCTAAACTGTGCTTGCAGACACTCACTCCAGGCCATGGACACGGAGGAACCTCAATGCCTCCTCCAGTCCACTCCCTGGTAGTGGTCCTTCTCCACCCATGACCCCCTGGCTGCCTCACCTCCAAAATAGGAGCCGTCGGCCAGCTTGGTCTCCTTGTTGCCCTTGGTGAGCACACTGACCACGCCGTGCTGGATGAAGTACATCTTCTTGCCGATGGTGCCTTCACGGATGATGTAGTCCCCGGGCTGGAAGACCTCGAAGCGCAGCTTGGTCAGCATGGACGTCACAAAGTTGGGGTCTGCATTGGCAAACAGCGGCATGGAGGCCACCAGTTTCCGGCAGTTGAAGTTGATGATCTCCTGCTCCCCAGGTGGGATGGATTGGGAAACAGAAGAAGAAGGTGAGGAGAGCTGTCTGGCAGGAAGGCCTGGCTCCCCCTCCCTGGCTCGGCTGGCCTGCAAAACTCACCTCCCTCAGCGGCTCACTCAGCTCGCCCAGGATGCTTTCCTCGTCAAACATTTTGCCCTGGTAGCGGTGCTCGTAGTAGTCATGGATGCGCTGCCGTGTGTCGGGTGGGAGCTTGTGGAAGGACATGTACTGCTCCACCTGCTTGTACTGAGTCCCGGGAGAGAGAGAGAGGGGTGTCACCTGCAAGCCAGTCAGCCCCACTGCTCCAGCCCATGCACCCCCAGTCTTGGCCCTGCTGGTGGCCAGAGCTGGGCACTGAGCCCCAGGGCCTTCTTGGAAGACTGTGGTTGCCTGAGATTGGAGGTCCTCGGTGTGGTGTGGTCACACTGTGCCCAGAACAATGGCTGGACACCCAGCTGCTTGGATGCAGCTCCATTAGAGTGTCCGTCCTCTCTGGGTACAATACTATGGAGATGGGCAGGGACAACACGGACTGTCCGAAGCTCGGCTACAGGATGTCAACAGACCCAGTAGTTTGCTCAAGTTCCCTCTGTACTTCTATTTTTTTTAGATTACCCTGTGGGTCAGAGAGACCTCGTTGACTCTGAGAAGAGCTATTTCCTACTAGTGGTAACACATTGACACAGTCAGCAGGATTGTCCTGCAATGAGTTAGAAGGATGGCAGGCTGAAGCAGGAATGTCTGACCCATCCCGTGGGATGTGTCCCAACATGGCCTCAGATGACACCCTGAGTCAGTTTGTTGAACAGCAACTACAGGCTAGGGAAGGCAGGAGTGCAGGGAGGGCAGGTAGAGCAGGGACTTTCAAAGAGGTGTGGGCACAAGAGATTTGTGAACCTAAGTCCCCAAGGCTCAAACCCAAAGAAGAAATGATCCTACCGACCCTGAGAGTGAAGGGCGGGTGTTACTCCAACCATCCCTGGATTGTGGGTGAGAGCTTTGGGACAGAAGGCATTGCTTAGGCAATGACAGGTTTTCCCACACTGGGAAGTAAAGGAAGTCCCTATAATCTCAGATACAATCAGAAACAGGGGAGCCTATTTTCCCATCTTAATGCACCAAACTGGTGGGGACCCAGCGCTGCTGCTTAGAGATGCTAATGGGCAATTGAGGGGAATGAAGTTTCCTGAGTTTCTTCCAGTGTCTGCTCTAAGTTATGCCAAGCCCCAAGGACAGTGACTTCCTCGGTGGCTATGGGGGCAGGGCATAGAGAATTCCCCCTGCAGCTTATGGAGGACAGACCAGGGTGAGGAGGTAGAGTCTGGAAGCAGGGAAGGAATTAGAAGGTTGTTGAAGTGGTCCAGGTGGAGAGGGTAGTAGGAATGGAGCAGAGGTAATACATTTAAGAGATTTCTGGGTGAATCAGTAAGACTTGGAGAGCTGTTAACCAAAGGATAAAACAAGGACAACTCTCAAATTGGAAGCCACATGCAGCTTGACTCTGGTCCTAGAATAAATCCTGTCATTTTTCTAAACTAATCCCTGATCCTGGTCCCAGATCTTGACCTTTAACAGAGCTCCAATCCTGGTGACACACTGAGTCTCGACCCTAATCATAAACTAAGCTCTGATCCTGGTCATAGGCTGAGCCTTGACCCTGGTCACCCACTGACCCCTGAGAGGTCACAGACAGACTCCTGACCATGGTTATATACTGAGCCCTGTTCCAGGCCCCAGAATGATCCCTGACCTGGCCCCAGATTAAGCCCTGACCCTTATAACTGACTCCCTCTCTCCCTACCCCCTCACTCCTGACCCAGAACCCTTTGTTTTAACCAGGCTATTTTCTTCCCTACCCTTCCACACACTCTGCCCATGCTCATCATGATGACTGGCCTGGGAAGCTCTTCCACCTCCTACTTCCACTGTCTCCTCAAACTGAGTCCTCAAACTGAACCCTCCTCAAACTGGGCCCATCTCACCCCCTACTCCATGGGGTCCCCCCAAGTTCTCCTCCTGGCATCATGGGGCCTGCGCCTCCACGCCTGAACAGCTGCCATCTGCCAGCTGCCCCAGCCAGGATGCTTCTGGACAGCACCCGAGGCAGCCAGCAGGTCAGTCAACAAATCAACACTGAGCCCTACTATGTGCCAGACACTGGGAATACAATGGAGAGCACGACAGACCTGGATCCTCCCTCATGGAGCCACGGTCTCAATAGGGAAGACAGATGGTTAAACAAACAACAACATATGATTAATTGAATAACTGCTGGATGGAAAGTGTGGTAAAGGAGAATTAGGGGGTGCCATGGGGTCACATGATGGGGTGGAGGGCTAAACTGGGTCAGAGAAGGCTTCACCAAGGAGGTGAGGTCTAGGCTGAGCATGAAGAAGGCATCAGGTGAAAAGAAGGGAGATGAGCTCCAGGTTAGAGACTGCATGGCTCTCAGGCAGGAGAGTTGGCCCTGCAGAGTCAGAGAAAAGCCTGCCACGGCTGCAACCGAGGACACTGGGGCCCCTAGCATGACCTGAGGATGGAAAAGGGAAGTGCTGGATTATGCTCCCCAAATGCCAGGCTAAGAAAACATGCTTAGGAGTTAATCCACATTAAGAGCATGTGAAGGCTTAGAAGAGTTTTAACTAGGGGTCTGATATGATTGGATTTATATTTTTAAAATGCTAACTACCATGTGAAGAATGGAGTAGAAAGTGGCAGAGTGAGGGCTGTCTAGCTAGTTTATTATGAATAGTTTACTATGTGGTCCTAAGGATGTAACATGTATTTATTCAGTCTTTACTAAACCTGTGACATAACTACCCTTATGAGCCCCAGCTGATAAGGAAATGGGGCCCAGAGACGGGAAGTAACACGGCCAAGCACAAAGCAAAACCCAGGACAACTGGCTCTAGGAAACAGCTCTCGGTCACTGTGGTAGGCAAGGACTAGGAAGCTATTAGTGACTCACGTGAGAGAGGAGCTGGTGGCTAGAGCAGATGGGGTGGAGAGGAGCCTTTTTGAAGTAAGCATTTATGACAGAGTTTGGTGATTATTAGGGACAGTAGAGTGATACCAGATTGGCTCCAGGTTTCTGGTTTGGGCAATTGTGACTAGTGTCCCTTAAGATGGGGAAGAATGGAGGTTTAGAATGGAGAAGGGAGGGGAGGTTGCTTTCGTTTTGAATGTGGTGAGGTGGAGATATACAAGGAGGCATCAAATAGATAGTTTGGAGCTGCGAAAGAAGAGGGGGCTGATTACATAAATCTGGGCCCCACTGCATATAGATGGACATGAATGCAGGAAGGGATATAAAACAATAACACCTAGGAATACAGTATAGAGGGGATCAGTGAGCTTAGGCCCAAGATATCAGGGACCTCAATGTGTAATGACTGAGAAGATAGCCAAGGAGATCCAGAAGGACCAACCAGAGAGGCAGGAAAACAATGGAGAATGTAGTCACAGAAACCAAGTAATGAGTCAAGAAGGGCATGTTAGCTGTCAAATGCTGCTGAGAGGTTGAGCAAGAAGAGGACTGAAAAGGATCTACTGGATTTAGAAACACAGAGGGCATTGGTGAGCTTAGATTTAAAGATCTGACATAAGGAAGTGGATTTAGCAAGCATTAACAATTCTTTTTTTCTTTGTAGGAATTTGTCCATGAAAAGGAGGTAGACAATAGGAAAGATAGCAGCTGAAGCAGGATGATGGCCAAGACAGGTATTTTTAGGCAGGGAGAGACAGAGCAAGTTTAAATGCTGATGGGAAGGGCCAGAGGAGAGGGAGAGGCTGCAGGCTGGAGGGTTTCATGGATAAGGCGGGATCCCTGAGAAGATGGGGAGAGTTCGGATCCAGGACACAGTAGGGACGGGAGGTGGTAGGTCCTCAGTCGGGAGAGACAGGCCCTCAGTTACATCAGGAGGGAGGAAAGGTGGGTGCAGATAAAAAGATGTTGATAGATTTAAGGCCAGGGAGCTGGAGTATCCCCCTCCTCCTACTCCAACCCCCCTGAGCACAGGGCTGGGCCCTTCGGGGCCTGGTGGGTGCCACTGGCTGGCAGCCAGGGTTCATTTTTGGGAAGGACCAATGGCAGGTTCTCCTGTGAGCCGTAGGTGGACCGTGGCTCTCCACCCTACCTTTTCCTGGTACTGGCGCCGGGAGGAGTCCAGGGACTGGATGAGGGCGGTGGCATGGCCGATGAACATGGCATAGCAGGTGGCACCCACGATCATGCTAAGCATGGTGAGCCAGACGTCCGACATGCCCACGGGCGCCTGCCGCCCGTATCCGATGCACAGCATGTGGCTCATGGCCTTGAAGAGGGCGTAGGAGTACTGCTTTCCCCAGGAGTTGTTCTGTGGACAGATGCATGGGGGGACAGACAGATGGAGGGGAGGGCTAAAATGGGCTCAGCCCAATGAGCAGGCAGGCCCTTCTCACTGGCACCTAGAAAAGGCCCCACTACCTCCTACCCCTCAACCTAACTCCCAGTGGCTGAGCCTGGGCCTCCGGGAGCTTCTGGAAGCTGAGAGCCTTTGGTGATGGACCTGGTAGGCCCAAGCTGGCAAACTGTGGTAAGAATGAATCCCCCACTTAGCCTTTCTCCTGCAATAAGGCCAGACTGGAAGCTCCAGCCTACTCCCATCTGAACTCTCAACCCCAGGGGGGCAGCCTGGAGCTCTCCTGAAAACCAAAGGACTCCAGGCTGAGCCACCCTCATGACCCCTGGTTGCTGAAATAGCTCCATCCCCACACCACCCCCACACCACCACCCGGCTGTTGTCAAGTAAAGCCCATTTCCCCACTGACCTCAATTATAAAACCAGATATGCTTCCCCTGGGGGGACAAGCTCTGTCAGACTGAGCTGAAACACTGTCCTCATTTTGGGTGAGCAAAAGTTAAAGTGATGCCAAAGCTTACTCAACCTCCTGCATAAAGCATGAACCCTGCCCACATCTTGCCCAGGGCTGTGCCTAGCTCCCCATCCCCTCAAAGGGAAACATGCAATGTATGGGGGCAGGAACAGGGAGCAAGGGAGCAACGCTCCGGACTATCTTTGTCTCCAAAGCCAGGTTGTCTCAAGGGAGGCTCAGTGAGGGAACACTGGGCTCAGAAGTGCCACATCTTGAATTTAGTGCATGCAAAGGCCTGCTACCCTCACATAGAGGAAGCTACTCCAGATGAGGGGGCTGCTAGCCAAACCCCAGCACTGGTCACCTCCCCAGTGTCTCTCTCTGCTCATGTGGCAGATATGTTACCAACAACATGAAACCCACAGGACCTGTGCCTAGCGCCCTAAGCACCTGCACAGTCACCAGGCTTTGCCCAGTGAAGGAGGCACAGAAGCTCCTCTTGCTTCATGGAGCCTGTGTGCCATGCTCAAGGTCACTCAGCATGTCCTGCACAGACCACAGCTAGATTCTCTGGTCTGGTGACTCTAGCCCACACTAGGGTAGGGGTTTGAGGGGCTGATCCCCAGGGGTGGAAAGGACCTGGGCTCCCCCAGCAGCCTCCAGTTGGGTCTTCCAGCCTTGCGGCTGAGCCTCAGAGGACTGGAAATTCAATCCATATGGCCCATTCATTTACACAAAGCTCATCAAAGGGCTGTTTTGTAAAGGCCTGTTTGATGCTGAAAGATGCTTCAGGGTCTCTTTTACCTCTTTCAAAACTTTTTCCTCCCCTGGGGCCCTGGGGATTTGCCTTCAAACCAAACTGAACTGACTGGAAGGGAGAATGAGGGGAGGCAGGGGTTATAGCCAGATGGATGGAGAGAAAGCTTTACAGGTCCAGGGGGGCCTTCCCAACACCCTAACCCACTGCCTGGAACCCACTCTGTCCATAGAGGGGGTGGGGGACTCTGCCCTAGGGCTTCCACAGCCCCAATTCCAACTTCTCTCACTCAAAGGGTTTGAGAGACAGGGAGGGGATAAGGTTCCATCCTGTCACCCTCGGGCTCAGGGCCCCATGTGACCCGGTCCTTGGCCTCCAGGATGTATGTGGGGTGGGGGGAGGACATCCCAGTGAGGTCAGTGGAGCAGAAAAGTGGCTGCATGTGACCCAGGAGTCTGTATGTGCTGCAAATAGATTTCTGTTTCCTCGGGCTCAGCTTTTAAGGATTGGTCTGCCTTTAGGCAGAGGTCAAGCTCCTAGCCCAGCTTGGCCACACCTGATACAACCTGAGGACATCTAAGACTTAGTCTCCCTGGGCAAAATCAGGGCCAAATATCGAGGCTCCCAACTCACATGGGAACAGCTCTGTGGATGGATTCTGGGGACTTGCCTATACAGAATACAGCCTCGGATCAATGGGTGCTGGGCTCTACCTCCTGGGACTCAGGAGTTGCAAGCTGTCGACCTCCTCTGCATCTCTGGGCTCAGGACCCCGGCTCTGGAGAACGGCCCAGGCGGGCGGGCGGGGCGCACTCACCACCATGTTGTTGATGGACACCCAGCAGTCGTCGGGGAAATCCTGCAGCATGGGCACCAGGAACTGCAGGCAGCCGTCCCAGTGGCAGAGCAGCAGCATCATCCCGATGAGGTTCACGATGCGCACCACGGCGCTGGCCAGGTCATAGGTCATGTGGAAGATCTGCCGGCAGAGGTGGGAGGGGATGGCCCTGACAGGTGGGTTGCTGGGAGGGGGCAGGAACCCCTGCCTCCCACACCCTGGAGCTGAGTGTGGACACTGCTCTCCCCTGCACATGCTTTATGGGGTGCCCAGCTTGGTGCAGGTGCAGGCTGTGGCTGAGGTGGGAAGGCAGACCAGAAGTGGTGATGCGATGCAGGCTATAGGGTCCTGTGGGAGGCTGTCTGGGATTGGTACATGGTGTGGGCCCCATCCAGCCCATAAAATGCTACTTCATCAGCTTGCCCAGGGTGTGAGGACATCTGAGGACAAGAACCAGCCAGCTTAAGGCTCCTCGGGAGACCAAGCCCCTCTGACCCAAGGTCTGTAGTCACACCAGTGTCACTTGACACTCAGGACCCAGCCCAGGGGCAGAGGGCTCTATCTAAGGCAGCTGTGGAACTGCAGAGGACCAGCACAGGCCCACACGCTCCAAGTTCAGACAGGCTGAACCCAGACCTGCTTTCTCCCCATTTCCTAGCTGTGTGACCTTGAGAAAATCAGTGAACCTCTCTGATCACATTTCCTCATTTGGAAAATGGCAATAAAAATTCTTACCTGACTGAGTTGTCATAAGGACTAAATTATACATGTGAAGTGCTTGGGACTGGGGTATTGAAGTGTTCAATAAATTGCAAACCATAATTAAGTTACTAATAATTCATCTTTATTATTAGTTAATATGTATTGGTATTAGTACTCTTCCTTTATAGTTTAATACAGTACAGTCCCTCAATCCCAGCTCACTACCATCTGTCTATCTCCATTCCCTGAAGCTCCAAGAGGGAGTGTTGATGTGTGGCTGGGCAGGGCTAGGGTGGGCATATGCCAGCATCCCTGCCCCACCTCCCTCTCCCCAGAGCAGCTCAGTTTCCTGCAGGGGTCACCATGGAAGTTCTGGCCTTATCAGTGGCCTGGGAGACCTTGGGGGTCTCACCCACTTGGCCACCTGCCCCCAGTTTGGTCCCTCCATAACATTCCCAGGCAAAGATACCCCTCCTGGATCAAAATGAAGGACTTCAGAATGCCAAAGAGACCTAATTTAAGCCCATTTCAGATAGGGAAACAGAGGCCCAAGAAGACAGACCCTATATATTTCAATTCTCTGTCCAGTGATCTCCTAGCCACAGCCCTGTAATTGTTGGCTAGGATAGTCTCATAGTAATGGCCATATGAGTTCAGCCTGGGTTCTGAAAACTGAAGATGAATACTGTTTGCCCACAGTCATGCCCACCTGAGGACCCAGAAAGGGCATAACTCTGAAAGTTCTGGCCAAAAGGCTGTGGAGTCTTTTCAGGATGAAACGAGCATTAAACAGGTTCACAGAAGGCTGGTAGATCAAGCTTGTCCCCCACTCACCCGTGGCTCTGGCGACATAGGAATCAGTGACAGCACACCAGAGTGAGGGCATGTGGGCCCCATAGTCATCATCTCATTTAAACTCACAACAACCCTTTGCTGAAGATATTGTTAGCCCATTTTGCAGGTGGAAACAGCAAGGCTCAGAGAAGTAAAGTCACTTGCTCAAGATCACAGTGGCAGAGCCAGATTTTGAACCCAGGTCTCCCTGATTCTGAAGCCTGTACCACTGTAGATTATTAGATTGGCCCAGAGAAAGAAGGGTGGTTTTCAGTATTTCCATTTTGCAGATAAAATAACTAAAACCCAAAAAGGCTGAACAATAAGCCCAGATGCACGCAGCAGGTGGACCCAGAGCCAGGTGGGACCTCCTGGCCTCTAGCCTTCCATATGCTAAGTACACAGCGGGATGCTTCAGATGATGCTGTGTGTCCTGCAGCCCAGCACCACTCAGGCTGTTGGCATGTTCACTCTTGGCTAAGCCAACACGTTAGTGTCTGCCGTGGCCTAGAAGGAATGGTAGACAATGGAGACAGGCAGGTGAGTCTGTGGTCAGAGTCAGATGACCAGGGTCAGGCTCAGGCTGGGCTGAGGCCTGTGTCTGGGATGCAGAGAGTACCCGAGTATGAAGCCGGACTCTCTGCTCCGTCCCTCCACTGCTGACTGTGGTTTGGTGGCCTGGATCCTGGCCTCTACCCATGTTCCCTCAACATCTCCCCAAATAATAGCACTGGCTCTGGGCAAAGATCCCACTTCTGCCTCTTTTGCACTAAGCAAACATGACAGCTTTATGACCTTAGGCAAGTCACTAACCTTTCTGAGTCTTGGTTGACTAGGAGGCCACCAGCTCCCTGCCTCCCCCTACCCTGTGGGTCTGTGGAGGCTGAGTAATGTGGAGCCATCTCAGGGATGACAATCCCAGCACCTGCCCTCATCTCCCCTACACCTCAGTCTCCCCAACTGAACCAAGTTAGACATCTGCCGCACCCGCACTCCCCTGCCATCCCATCCCACTTCAAGGGTTGCTTGAAATATTAAAAGTCTATACCAGGAAAGTGCTCTGGGTCCTGTGATACACATACAGGCTGAGTTGTTATTATTAAGCTTCTTCATCTCCCAGCCTTTGGAATCTGAGAGACAGTCAGGCCTTTGCTACTGATGAGAAACAGGCTAAGAAAACCAATGCTGCTGGCAGCAGAGATACTGGATTGTCAGGAATAGAATGGCAGCCTTCCCCTGGCACTTAGATGAGATCTTAGCTGGGGATAACAGAAAATGCCCCTAAAATTTCAGGGTCCAGGGCAAGGGGACTCACAGAGTTCCATATACCACAGTCTTGGATAGTTAAAGTTGCAAATCAAGCCAACCAATTGTTAAAGAAAATATATTCTATCCTCCCACCTTGACAGAACAAACTATAATAATGCCCTGGAAGGCCAGGTTTGAATTTAGAACTTGCAGAAAACCACACCAGAACATGGCCGACCCCTCTTCTCTTCTCTCCTGTCCCATGGTGAGGGACCCTAGCCCATATCAAGCTTTGTGCTCAGCACTACAAACAGCCACCCATAAGAAGGCATAGGGGTGTGCCTCAGAGCAGGACGATCCCCTCCAGGCACATACCTGGGGAAGTGGCCTGCAGGGAGGGGCCCTGGACACAGAAGTAGAGCTTTTAGGGTAGAGGGTTGTGGAATTCTGGGGTCCCAGTTACCTGGAGTGTGGTCCGGAAAGAGTTGGTAGGGCCCCATAGACCCCTCACTCTGGGGAAGGGAGCCCTCTAAAAGTATGGCCCTCTCTTGCCTGGGTCTAAGGGTGGCACCCTCATTGGGACCCCAAATATCTACTGCACATCCCCATGAGGTCAGCCTGTGTCAGTGCCCAAGAAGGTCCCCTCCACATGGAGAGTTCAGGGAGGAAGGTCTTGCCCCTGCTTGCCCAGAGCACACACAGTCCAGCTGGGGAGCTCAGTCACACCCAGGAAAAGGACCTGGGAACACGTGTCTGGAAGCCCAGCAGCAGAGAAGGTCAAGCAGGACATTGGAGAGTTCAGGAGAGGGGCTGAGGCCGGGCACTAAGATTCCTCAGCTCAGATGCAGTCTTGCAGTTGAGCAGCAAAAACCCAAAAGCCATCTCAGATACCCCCTACTTTTACCCCTCCCCACATCCACTCCATCACCAATTCCTTTTGGCTCAACTTCCTAAGTATATATATTAAATTCACCTACTTCACTCCAATCCTAATACTACTCTACTCTAAACTCTATTCTATTTTACCAAGACGACTGCCCCAACCTCCTGATGTGATTCCCTGACCCCCAATCCTTTTTCTATAAAGCAGTTAGAAAGACTGTTTAAAGACACAAATTAGAGCATATCTCCTGACTGTAAGCCTTCCAGTGCTTCCCGTGGCATCTGAGAGTGCAAACCAACTGCCTCACTGTGGCCTTCAGTGTCCTGGCCCCTGACCCCCTCCTGCCCACTTCAGCTTCCCACTCTTCCCATCCCTCACCCCTCCAGCCATACTTGCCTTCTTTCAAGTTCTGGAGGGCCCCAAGCCTGTTCTTGCCTCAGGGCCTCACTATTGGACTGGCTATTCCATCTGCCTGTTATGTCTTTCCTCCAGCTCCTTCTCATTGTTATGTCTCAGCTACAACACGCTTCCAGGGGAGAGGCCTTCTGGGACCCTTCTGTGTAAAGCAGACAATGCTCCACCCCTGACCCCTCACCATGGCTCTTTGCCTTGATTTACATCCTTCATGGACTTAGCTCCACCTAAAATGTCATTCACTTGCTCCATAAGGTCTGGAGTCTTTATATGTTTTTACATCTGTATCCCTCAGTACTTAACATAGGTAGACACTTAGAAATGTGTTGATTGCCTGAATAAACGCACAAATGCCTAAATGAATGAATGGATATAACAGGAGGGCTAAAGGAAGCCTCGGGCTACTTCCAGAAAATGTCCCAGACTGCCACAGACCACAATAATTGCTCTTTTCTATGAATCACTCTGAGTCTCAATGACAGAAGCATCAAGGTTCACTTTTATGTGATGTCTTGTTTTCTTTTTTGTTTCAACTGTTTTTCTTCCCTTTGTAACTAATTTTCTTCCAAGATAAAGTCCTTGTCTAATTTTGCCTTTATCGTGATCTCAGTAATGAACATGGCACGGAGCACGTGGTAGGGTCTCAGGAACTGAGAACTGCTTAATGACGAAGGTGATGCTGAAGTGATGGACATGGTGGGGACTGGGGCCACCACTAGTCTATACCATGGAATTAGATAGAGGCACCCATTCTGGGCAGTGCAGCTCATACAGAAACTGCCTTTGACTTTGTGGGAAAATGAAGGTGCCCTTTTCCTCTAGGTGGACACAGACATGCATTCTACCGAGAGCATGGGGTGGGGGGTTTGCCTGGTAGTGAAGACGATGAAGGAGGCGGATGCTGGGAGTGTTCACTAGTGATGGGTGAGGGTGGGGTGGGGTGTTTGGTGACAGTGGGGTGATGACAAGAGATGGGGATGGAGGGAGTGTTCAGTAGATGTGGAATGAGGGTGGAGGTGAGGGATATTGCAGATGGTTCTCAGACACTGCAAAACCAAAACTACAGACATGACAAAGTCTCAACTTCCTGTAAAGAGTTGGGGCATAGGGCATATCCATTCAGGCTAAGAGGGGTCCCCAGACTGTGAGGACACTCACCCCATCCCCCCAACACTCTGCTGCATCCAGGACATGGTTGTCAAGAGCAAGGCACTTACGTGTTCCCGCTGTGGGCTCGGGCCATAGGCCACCTGCAAGTCAGCTGCACTTGGCAAATATTTATTTTGCTCTTCATGCTTTATTAAAACCCCTTTTTATGATGTTGGTTCTAACTATGGTTTTGAGGAACTTAATTTGCAGGGCCACTGCAACCTCAATGGACGGGCAGGCTCAGCAGCTTGCTCTCTGTGTCTTGCGTGGCACTCAGGGAAGCCCTGCTCCCACTCCTTCTGCAGTTTCTCAACTTCAGTGCAAGGACCGATCAACATATTTCCTACCTTGGGTATGTGCCTTCTATACCCTAAGCCTTGGTCTCCCTGTCTGTGGTATGGGTCAATAACTCCCAGGGCTGAACTGGGGATCAGGTAAATAATGTCCACAGCTGACACATAGTAGGTCTGCAGCACACATTGGCTCCTTTCTTTCCCTCTCTTTCTCAAACCTTAAAATGAAGAGTGGATTTCTCAGTCTTGAGAAGAGACCAGAAACTGAGAGTCAGGTCACCACAGTTTCCAGCAGGGAACTTCTGAGGACCTGGTTGATTTCTGTCCCAGGGACCTGTTTCCCTCCTCAATGAAGAACAAACTTCCACCTGTATCTCAGGATCAAGCAGCCTGATGAGGAGAGTAATCCAAGGCCTAAGAAAGAGTAGCCACACCTGGTCCCTTTTCTGGGGCTGGTAGAGAGGGTCAGCCCCTGCCCCCCAGGACCCTCCCCAAAGAGGCCAAATACCATATTCTGAGAACAATGGAGAAATCGAGGCCCACTGGGGGAGGGTACCCACCAGAAGTTGCACAGTCCCCAGACCAGGCCCTGCCTCCAGCCCACCATCCACTGCTCCAAGCTTCCAAGGAAGAGAAGAGGCTTCTGGGATGGGCCACTGGGGTGCTGGGCCCTGCAGGGGAACATCCGAAGGGGGGAAACTGGCAGTTTCTAACAATAGCCTCCGTGCCTATAACAAGCTCACACCTCAGAGGGAGGGAAGAGGCTTGACTGGGAGAGGCTTGGGAGGGAGGATGCTGACCTAGATCACCCAGGATGGAGGCAGAGGCTGGAGTCCTCTGAGAAGGCAGCTTCACCTTCCCCAGACCACTCCTCCTTCTCCTGACTCCCAGGACCTGCCACTAATACTTAGAACATCTCCTACTGGGGGAATGCACTGCGCTGGGGGAGACAGAGGAGGAGCCTGGAGGTCAGGAGCCTCACATCTCCGCAGCTTCTCTAGGGGCCCATGTGGGAGACAGACTCCCAGGCCCCCATGTTGAGGCTTCTTTTAGACCCCTCAATCACGACAATGTCCTCAGGATCAGCTCATGAGAACCTTTCCAAGGGATACTGGAGCTGGGGCTGAGCCCAGGGAGCTACCAACTCAGAGGACATCAGAGCACTCCTGGGGTCTCATTAGAGCTCCTCAGAACACAGTTGGAGAAACTGAGGCCCAAAGAAGGAAAGAGATTCACAGAGGGAGCTGAGAGAGACAGGGCAGGGCATTCCCTACTAAATTCTCCCATTTCCTAGGTCTCTTGGGGACTTGAGGCCTCAAAGCATCTCCCTGCTGCTGCCCCCAGGCCAAGCTGAGCCTGGTGGGGGTGAGGAGTAGCTGAGAGAAGCCCTAGGTCTAGGCAGACTGTTCAGGATCTGGAGTTGGATTTCCCTGAGACCAGATGGGAAGCCCCAATCCAATCCCAGGGGTCCAGCGGGAGCCCTTGGCTGGGCCTTGTGCTGGGCAGACACTAGCTCAAAGCAATGTCCTCCCCAGCCAGTAAGAGAGATAAGGGTGTGTATGGAGGGAGCAGAGTCTTCCATCTGGCCTTCTGAGATCTCCCATCCTGCCCACGGGATTGGGAACGAGACCCAATTCAGAGCCCTGACCTGAGGCCTCCTGGGGCCTCTGCCTACCCCAGGGGAAGGCTAGGACTTCAGCCTGACCAGAGGGGAGCAGGGCCAGAGGGACACCAGGAGCCTTGGCCCTGAACTCAAAGGGTGTAGGATATGGGAATGGCAAAAGAAGAGCTCCTGCCCTGGGGCTTGCCCTGCCCAGCCACTGGCAACCCTGCCAACACCCACCCAACACCACGGCTCCCAAAGCCCAGGCCCAAGGGGGCAGCAAGGTTGGCCCCAGGGAGGCTGGCACCTGGAGTCATGAACCCATGCCAGTGAAGGGAAAAAGTCACCACTACTCTGCTTTCAGTGACAATCTAGCTGGGGGTAAAACACAGGGGGAAGGCTGGGGGTTTCCAGAGGACTGAGGGAGCTGACTTGATCCAAAAACCAGGAGGCAAGCCTCTCAGGGAATTCTGGGAAATAAGCTTCCATTTTTTTTTCTACAGACACGCAGCCTGGCCCCAGCAAGCCCCCATCACAGGCACTGTTCCCTCTCAGCCACGAGCTCAGACCCACATGCCAACATCTCTTTGCACTTAAATGTCCCACAGGTACCTCAGACTCAGCTTGTCAAAAAGAACTCCTCATCCAACCCTGCAACCTACTCCACTGCCCCTTTCCAATCTCAGCAGAGAGTTGCCTCTTCTCCCTGTGGTGCCTAGTGCCCCACACAGGACAGGGCATGGGTTGGGAGCTCAGGGGGTGCCTGCTGTACTGAACCAAGTCCAGTCACCCATGGGTGACAGTGCATGGAACCAGGCATCAAGAGGCCTAGTCAAAAATCTCACCTTTGGAGCAGCTGGCCCTTTCGGTTCTGCCCTGTTTACCTTGCCAGGTGGGTATGAGGAACCAAAGAAATAATGGGTAAAAAGTAAGTGAGAAAAGGAAACACACTGTAGTAGTATAGGGGTTGGTAAGACCATCAGGTGGTAGATGGGCATTTATTAACCAGCTCTTCTGTACCAGGCTTTGTGCTGAGGTTTTTTAAGCCTCTTTTAAGCCTCATTTAAGCCTCACAATGACCTGGTAAGGAAGGTACCCCATTTTGCAGATAAAGAGACTGAGGGTCAGAGAGGTAAGGTGACTCTGTCACACAGCTAGGCAGTGTGTCTAGAATGTACCATTCTACCTCCAAAGCCCACGAGCATTCTGCTGGGCCAGGCGGGGACTGCCAGGCTGCTGGGAGCTGAGAGGGCAAAGTAGGCTCTGCCCCGGCTCTGCCAGAGGTCTGTCGCCACTCTCTGTCAGAAGGAATAATGCAAATTTTCCAAGCCAAAGAGAATTTCTGCCACGAAGTAATTCTGCCAAGCTGGTGTAGGCATTTCTCCTGAGGCAGGTGTTCTTGAAGCCTGTGACCTGAATCTGCCAGTGCCCCCAACCATCAGCTGGCTGTGCGCCGGGGCCTGAGTTTCTGCTGGGGGGAAAGGGTGGGGGGCTGTGTATCCTGATCCTGGGAACTTCTGTCCAACCAAGCAGGGGTCCTGAAGACCAGGGGACCAGCAGTGCAGCAGCAGGACACAGCAGGAAGAGCACCCCACCTCGCAGGGCTTCTCACCCCTACTCCGGGACCTTCAAGCTAGCCTGGCCTGCTGTCAAAAGGCATAGCAGGGGTGGGTGGCAGATACAGACTGAAACACTGGGAACGGTCACCCTGCTTGGCCCTTAGTTCTCTTCTCTTCACTCCCAACAGTGATGCACCTGCATCTCTGTCAGTGGCCTGCCCTAGGCTGCTGGAAACCATTGTGCCTGCTAGCTGAGGGGTGCTGGAAGTGCCCTTAAGCAATGACAGACAGGGAAAAGAATAG
The DNA here is from genome assembly GCA_004027775.1 of Bradypus variegatus. Taxonomy (NCBI): domain Eukaryota; kingdom Metazoa; phylum Chordata; class Mammalia; order Pilosa; family Bradypodidae; genus Bradypus; species Bradypus variegatus. The sequence continues at coordinate 119 of PVKY010002155.1, read as the reverse complement.
AAAAATTCCAACTCTTTTGCCCTGACTGGGATAACTGTCCCCAGATATCCTCTGTGGGATTCAGTCAAATTCACCTACCCTGGGACTTTACTTGATGGCTCACCCTTGCTAGGCTTCCT